>MU228100.1:423172-448058 GCA_018584345.1 Thuja plicata
TTTTCATTTTCATTATGTGCATTTTGTTCATTAATGACATTGAATTGAAATGGTGCATTTGTCACATTAACATTAACATTAACATTTTCATCACTTACATTGCTTGCATTTGATGATGTACCTTGTCGTATTCTCCTCATGTGCTCCCTTTTTCTTTCCTTTTCTGTCTCTCATTGTTCAATTGTTCCTATTTTGTTCTTTCCCATTGTTCGTATTGAATGGACCCTACGAATAATATCATGAACATAGAATAACATGTGAACATCAAATACAAAAAATGAGAACAAATCAACCATTTTCTTGAAATGAGAACTTGCAATGATAAATTAACATTAAAAATGCAAATAAAAAACACAATTTTCAATCATTGCAAAGAAAAAATATGCAAAAAGTGCAAACCTATCTGTTCCTGGCGTAAAACAACAGAAAAAAAGTTGTGGGATCTCAAAACAACTTGCAATGACTGTTTTAAGACCGTTGAAGAAAACAAAGATCTTAATTCCATAGAACCCGATCAGGTTATGAGAACATAAAGGCTCAATGTTCCTAATTAATGAGAACCCAATCGGGTTATGAGAACATAATGACTCAATGCTCCTAGTTACTCAGAACCTGATCAAGTTCTAAAAAACTAAGAACAAAGGAGAGAGAGAGAGAGAGAGAGAGAGAGAGAGAGAGAGATTTATTTTGTTGATGATAGTCAGGAGGCAGCCATTAATCATGAGCTCACCAAAAAATTGGCCATTATTCAGGGCCCTCCTAGCACTGGAAAAAAATTTACCAGGTTGCAAATTGTAAAGGATTTGTTTCATAAGATTTCAAATTCCTCTGGTCTCATTCTCATAGTACTTTACTAACAGAGCTTTGGATCAATATTTGGAGGGAATATATGAATACGATAAAAGTCTAGCAAGGTTAGGATCTAGAACTAAGAGCTAAATTCTTAGCAAATGTACTCCTGACCAGGGATAAGAGAGCAATATCATCTTGTTTTCTTTAATAAGAAACATTGAATTCCTAATTTGAATGTAAAAACATAAGAAAATATAGGATTTCTTAACATTCCAAATAGAACTTGTGTTGCGCTTTCCAGGGCTAGAATTGGTTTGTATATCTTCAGAACTGCCAAGCTAGTCTTAGACAATTATCCAGTGTGGAGTGATATCATAAAGCATTTTACAGATAATGGGTATGTTGGTAGTGGAATACCACTATACTTTCCTAAACATCCAGATAATGTTGGACATGTTGTTACCAAATGTCATGATTTAAGGAGCTATGATGATGGAAGTATGAGCTTTTATACAAGGAAATGCAAAGAAAAATTAATTTGTGGTCATCTTTGTCCCAGGAAATGTCAACATGGAGGACATGTGAGAATTGGATTTGCAAGGCCCAATGTATATGAAGAAGTTTGAGTTTTGTGGACATGTCCATAGGAAGGTCTATCATGCAACTTCCTATGACCCCTTTCGACACATTGGAAGGTCTATGTGCATTTTATGATTTCACCTGCTCAAACTATTTTTGATTGAGGTTAAAACAGTTTTTGAAGGGAACAATAACCCTATACAAAAGAAACTAAAGATAAATAGGATACAACACTACAAAAAGTGAGACATATAGAAAAGAGAAATAGCTTGGGGTAAAAGATAGAAACAAGAAGAACCCTCCAACATTATAACCAGCCAAAAGATGAAACCCAAACAAAAAGAAAACCAGCCACAAAGCACAGTTAGTTCTATTTTTCCACCATCTCAGCATAGTCAACCATCACAATTTTATACTTTTCAATAGCCTCTCTGAGAGATCTTTAATTTCTTTTGAGCTACCTAATTCCAAATTTTTGGCACTCACCCTAGTATGAGTTCCTGGGCCAGCAATGCTTGTGTCAATAGCAGTATCATCATCCACTGTGATGGGAGTAGTGTTCCCATCCAGCACCGAGAGAAGTGCTCTTAATTTTCTATCAATCACCTTCATGCCTTCATATTTTTTCTTCATCATACGACTGAGAGTATTTTCAATACTTTGAATGCAAATTTATGTCGTACGCTGGCGGAAATTAAACATGGCATTAATTCTAAGTTCAAGCTTCTCAAACAGTCTTTTACCCATTTCTTCCTCTTGAGTTTCATTGTTCTTAGTATCCTTATTCAATGGTTCATCCAATAGGATAGAAATATTATTAACTCTATCCTAGAGGTCATCATACCTACCATTAATGTCTCTAATTTCATCTAGAAGCTGAGAGTTCAGCTGATAATCCATCTCAGCGCGCTCTTTGACTACCTGCATAAAACTTGTAGGTTCTTGGCTTTTATCTGTCTCATTTTCATTGCTGCCACCAACTTTCTCATTATCTTTTTTGTTATTCCCTTCCACTTTATTGCCCTCTAATTTTTTCAAAGTCTCCCTAGAAATATTTCCCTCGTTAGAATCAGACTCAGCATAATTCACCAAAATGGGAGTGGTGACAGGGTCGGCCTTCTCTATACTTTTCAGACTTGACTCGCTATTCTTCTTCTCAGGGGATTTAGTTCACACCTTGCTTGGGTTCTAGGCTCCTTCAACATTTTTTTTCTTTCCTGACATTTTGTTTCCTCGTCTTCAAAACTACCTTTTCTATCATTGTCCATCTCCTCAGAGGAGCTAGTAATTTCCTTCTCAAGGGAATCAATATCCTCCCCTATTTCCATACCTATTTCCTCTAAGATGAACTTCGCTGCCTTGCCCTTAACACCTCTATCTCCCTTCCCCTTAGCCTCTGCTTCATTGTTTTTATTCATTCCATCCTCCTCCGCAAGGATCTTAGTAGGGTCAGCCCCAACATTGCTTATTTTCCCCTTTCTCTTTTTGCCTGGTGTGTTACTGTCATTCACCATAGGTCTTTTGCCTTTCTTTCCCCTGTTCAAGCCTTCGGCCTAGGAGTTATCCTGCAACTTAAAATTTTCATATTCGTAGATCAACAGAATAAGCCCATCATGGAGAATAGGCTTCTCGACATTCTTTTTGTGTTCCATAATACTGTTACCCAAAGATTTGAGAATAAAATAGGGAAAAGAGATTTTCCTTTTGTATTTAAAATGATTAACCAACATGAAATGGAAATTATAAACCCTAGTGTATCGACCCTCAAGGGTAAAGTACTACATTAAAGCTTTAACCATTTTAGCCCAAAAAAGATTCATATGGTAATGCAAGACATAATCACCCTTTTGTTTAATAAGTAAATCTCTTTCCTCCTAGGTATTAGGGTACATTCTGGCAGCATTTTTAGCCATTACCCCACTTCTATAATATTTCAGACCAGACATTTTTAGACCCTTTATTTCAGAAATGATTTTCTCAGAAATGAAGAAAGTCTTACCACAGATAGTCACCTTGCCATTGTCCCAGCTATCTGCAAACTCCTTTGAGATATCCTATCATAACCATGGAGTCTCTCCATATAATCCATGACCCTGCCTTCCTTGTGTCTCTTCCAGACCTCAGCCTCTTTTTTCCATTTATAGACAGAGGGTTCTTCCCATTTCAACTTTCCTCCCATTTTAGTAGTTACCCAGAAAATGGGAAATCACATAGAAAGAGTGTGCTGAGAGCTGTGCAAGATAATAATGGGGAAATGTTGTCTTTTTAAAGAAATGATAACATCTATCTCATAAATTTTATAATTAATGCACTTTATGTCATGCATACAAGGCTTGAAATTGAGGCAACTCTGATTACTATCTTTTCTTGTCATCATCAAAAGTAATATTTCTAGGTTGATAGTGGATTTGATTGTACCTTAGTAGATTTAGGATATCATTTTTTAATCCTTGGTTTCCTTGCCAATCTCTAACGTCAACACTTAAAACACCCTCATTTTCCAGGCTATTTGCCACGTAGTTCAATTCTCTGAAGGCGTGACTGACATGAGTGATCTCAAACCTTGCTAACAGATTTTTTATCTAATCAATGATATGACATGTATTCCAAGAGGGAAGATGAATTCGATTGATATAACTAATTGTGTTCATAGAGTCCCCTTCCAACCACAGTTTTGAACAATTCTATCTTTTTGCTAATTTACAAGCATAGAGGGCTGCCATAGCTTTAGCCATATGACTGGTTTGAAAACTAATAGGGATTGCAAAAGCAGTAATACATCTACCTTCATCATTTCTAACAATACACCCACATCCAGCAATGCCAGGATTTCCTTTAGCCACTCCATTGAAATTCACTTTATGCCATCCACGCGTAGGGGAGCTCTAGACATCAGACTCGTGGGAGGAAGGAGAGGGATTTAGCTTAGTATCAAAGTTCCAGTGCTCAATAACATCCTTATTGGGGTTCCCTTCCATTAATTTTGGCTTTAGATCACAAGCAATTTTAGTATTTTCAATAATGTTGCAAATAATTTTATATCTGACCAAGAAGGGAGTGGAGGTGTTGCTTTTTAAAATCCTATCATTTCTTTCTTTCCAGATCCTCCATATGACATGAGGGGCAGTCAAATTCCACACAATTTTTCCCAATTGGTGAGGGGTGGGAGATCTCCATTGGTCCAGGAAGTCTTTAATAGTATTAGGGAACACCCATCTTACTTTCTAGTGTTGTAACACAACTATCCAGACATCCCTTGAGAATTGATAATGAAGTAGGAGGTGAGATGATGACTCAACATATTTCATACAAAGGTAACATATGTTGGGTATCATCCAACCTCTTTTGGTCAAGTTCTCAGTAGTAAGGATTTTTTCCTATATAAAAAGATAGAAAAAAAGTTAAGTTTAGGAATTAGGGAAGGGTACCAAACCTTAGCCCAGTTGGGCTCCTCACCAAGGGGGGAGATCATCAAATAAGCCAAAGCCACTGAGAATTTACCATTTGAATTAGGGGCCCAAACAAGTTCATCTTCACAATTATCTCTAATAACCTAGGGGGCAAGACCTAGGTTAATAAAATTCAAAAGAGGGTCTATGATACTCAGGTTGACCCATTTGTTTTCTTTCTAGTAATCTGCAACTTTAAACCCAACTCATAGGGTACAGATCTCTGCAAAATGGGTCATTTTAGGGTACTAGATGAGAGGTTTTTCATTAAACCATGGATCCTCCTAGAACTTGATTTTCTACCCATTTCCCACTTTCCACCTAGCTCCTTTAGCTGCAAGAGGTCTAGCTTTCAAGATGTTGTTCCAAATCACAAATCCCTGAATAGAATTAGAAGAGGATAAAAAATATTCAATAGCGGGAGTGGGGAACAGATATTTAGACTTAAGGATTTTATTCCAACCTTTTTCTTCTCCAAAATTTCTCTAGCACTCCTTAGCTAGGAGATATATATTAATGTCCTTATTTTTTCTGATACCAAGGCCCCCATGTTTAATAAGCTTACACACTTTCTCCCAAGCCACCAGGTGGATTCTATTTTTCTCTTTTGTTCTAGACCACAAGAATCTTTTTCTAAATCTTCTCAATTATATCTGCAATCTTGGATGGGATTTTGAAGAGGCTCAACGCATAAACATAGAGATTTTGGAGGGAAATCTTGAGAAAAAAGAATTTCCCAGCATTGCTAAGGAGGGTACCTTTCCATCCAGCAAGTTTATTGTTGAACTTATCCACAATCACATTCTAGAAAGAATCTAGAGGTTTCAGATCCATCAGGAGACCCAAATAGCTGGAGGGGAAGTTTTCAATAGTACAACCAAGGATAGTTTCCATTCTCTACTGACACTCAAGGGGAGTGTTAACAAAACAGAGAGAACTTTTGTCCCAATTTATAAGTTGACCAGTGGCCGAGGAATAAGTATCTAGAGCCTTATTGATTGCTTTAGCTTCTTTAATAGAGGAGTATCCCATACCCACTGTATCATCCACAAACTTCTCGTGGGAGCTAGGAGGACAATAGGATGAAGGGAGAATCCCCTGAATCAAACCCTCTAGGACCCCTTTATAGAACATACACCCCAGGCTTTCAGCCATGATGGAAAGGAGGATGGGGGAAATGGGGTCCCCTTGGTGGAGCCCTCTGGAGGGAAAAAATAGATTAGAAGTTGAACCATTCACCGGCAACTAAATAGAAGGAGAAGCAATGAGTTACTGAATAAGGCCAACCACTTTCAAATAGAAGCCAAAGGCAGTTAGGACTTTGCAAAGGAATTTCCAATCCACTCTATCATAAGCCTTTGAGAGGTCAACCTTCATTAGGAAACCATCCTTTTTTGATACCTCAAGAGAGTGAATGTTCTCATGAATAGAAATGATAGAATCTAGAATTTGATAGCCCAGGACAAAACCATTTTGTTGGAGGGAGATAATATCCAAAAGGATCTTTAGAATACAAGCTGTGAGGACCTTGGAGATGATATTATATAATGTATTACGCAAGCTGATGGGTCTAAAGTTATCAGCATTATCTGCCCTTTGTCTCTTAGGATTAAGGAAAAAAAAGGTATAGTTCACTTCCCTCAAGAGGGAACTAGAACCAAAAAATTCTTTCACAGTGTTTGATATGTATTTCTCCACAATGTCCCAGAAAGACTGGAAGAAAAAAAGAGGGAACCCATCTGGACCAGGAGATTTTTCTCCTTCAAAGGAGTAAATTGAAGCCCTGATTTCTTTAGTTGATGGAATTTTACTCAACATTTTATTATCTTCTCTTGACATGATACACAGAATCAAATCCAGAAGAAGCTGTTGATTATCCTCAAATAGATCAGGGTCTTCTTTAAGAAGAGAAGAAAAATAACCCGATAATAATTTTTTTATTTTCTCCCCCTTGCTCAGCCTGCCATGAGGCCCATTTATATGCTCAATCCTTTTGGCAGCCTTATGTTTCTGGGTAGTCAGGTGGAAGAACCAGGTGTTCTTATCCCCTGCGTGGAGCCAAAGATCTTTGAAACATTATCTACAAAACAAATCCTCCTTAGAAATAATGTTATGATAATTAACTTTGATTTTTTTTCCTTAATTTTGTTCTCCGTAGTCAGACCCTCCAGATCAATAGTTTTTTGGATATCTTGGAGGTTAGCTTGGATCAAGCTTTTAATTTTAAAAATATCCCCAAACTCTTCTTTGTTCTAGACCTTAACTTTGTTCTTAATTATTTTGAGTTTTTGAACAACTCTATACATATTTGTACCTTCCACTTGGATATTCCACCAGTCTGCAATATTTTTAGCAATGTTTGGGTGCTGCATCCACATTTTCTCAAATCTGAAGGGATAATTTCTCTTACCCGAAATAGGATTCACCTGGATGGAGATAGGTGAGTGGTCTAAACCTACCTGGGGAAGACTAGATCAAGAGAAGCCATAGAGGAGAATCCAATCCATGGAAATCAAGGTCCTATCCAGACAAACTTGGATCAAGTTATCCCCAGTTCTTCTATTAGACCAGGTAAAGTTGTTTCCTCTGAGTTCAAGATCCAAGAGAGCTTGATTTTTTATAAAATCTATCAGAGCCACCCCAGTGTCTATATGAGACATAATACCTCTAGATTTTTTAGTATTAGAAAGAGGGGTATTAAAATCTCCAACCACCATCTAGTAATCATTCTTAAAGTTTCTTCTCTCAGATTCAGGTCTATGCCAAAATCTATCCCTGCCAGTTTTAGTGTTGGGCGCATAAATATTTGATACAACCCAAGTGAAACCATCCCTTATATGGTTGAACTGAATAGAAGATATGTTACCTTCTTATTTTATAATTTCCCCTAAAATAGTATTGAGGTTCCAAAAGGAGGCAGTACCTCCAGAGGCCCCCACTGAACTACAACTAGCAATACCACAATTTTTAAACATTTTTAACTTTTCCGCTTTATCTCCACCCATTTTAGTTTCCTAAATAAGGATGATGCATAGATTCTAATGCCTAACTAAATTTATAAGAACATCTTGTTTGTGAGGGATATTCAAACCCCTGATGTTCCATGAAATAATCTTTATTTATAACTTTTGGGAGCAATCCTAGATGGTTCTCTATCTCTCATCTGCTATGCTTTGTCTACTTTCCTGTTCTCAAGTGAATCTATTTTTAGGTCTTCCCCTAGGAGGTTTAGGGGTTCCCACATCTTCTCTCATAGCTCTAGTAACAACACCTCCTAGGGGCATCCCAAGATTTGGGCTATTTTGTTTCCTTTTACTGTGAGATACCTCAGTCCATAGTTCCTCTTGGCAGGCTAAAAAAGGGTTATATTCTTCAAGAGAGTCTGCCCAGCTATTATTAAACCGTGGAGTTTGGGGGCTTAAGATTCTATCATTAGATTTAACACCTATATCAATGATAACACCACAAGGAGAAGTAGATTTCTCAATACAAAGAGTTTCCATACCTACTAGGTCACCTACTATTTCTCCTTCTTCAAACGAGTCTGTTGGTTCTATTTCTTCCAACGGGAGTAGCTCCTCACTGGTCCTAAGATTAGTAGCCACTAGGGGGGATCCATTCGGGCTTGAAATTGAGCCATTCCCTAAATAAATAACTAAGTCTATCAAGCTGGGAGCTTTAGGGTTAGCCTATGTTTTCTCCTTCCAAAGCTTCCTTGGTTCCTTAAGAGGAATGGTTTTCTCTTTCTGATTCTTGAGGGGTCATTCTTTTTCCCTATGGCCTGATTCTTACAGGAAAAACAAACAAAGGGGAGGGATTCAAACTCAACTTCTTGTGAACAAGCCCCAAGATTTGAATTAATCACAATGGTATTAGGTAGATCCGCCATCTGAAGGATGTTAACACAAACCTTGGCTTACAGCCTTCTCATTTTTGCCACTGTCATTGGATCAATTGATAGATCTCCAAAGGAGCTCGCTAGTCCTCCCAGGATGTCTTCATGCCAGTATTCCAGAGGGAGGCCTGAGAATCTGACCCAGACTGGAGCTGAGACAAAGAAAGCCGAGTTGTTGAGGACAAGATTTGGGGACCATTTATGCAAGACAAGAGAAAATTGACCCAACATCCAAGGGCCACCGCAGAGGATATTTGAGAGATCTTCCATATTAGAGAAATCAATGGAAAATAAGCCCTTAGTCATCACTGTAATATCAAATTTCCCTTTAGGGAACCATTTCCTCTTTGCAAACTATCTGAGAACTTCTATGTTAGGTCTTCCCCTAGAAAAATTTCCTATCAGGGTCATCTCTGTAGCAGAGATGAAATGATCTATCAAGGGATCAAGAATAAAAATTTAAAATTCTCCTTTCAAAGGGTTAGAAACTACATTAACCACTAGAAAGGAGGATTTCCCTGTTGGTTTTATACAAAAGAGACCAGACCACTTTCCCTTTTGAGTTGTCTCTCCAACTTTGAGAGATTCTTTAGCCTATTGAGGACCATCAGAATCTAGGGTGCCCTCATAGATAGTACTCACGGAGTCAGCTCCCTTTGTTGAATTCAGCACATTTTGGCAAATCTTAGCCTTGTTCTCATTTTTCTGGAGGATTCCTCTAGTAGAGCTTCCTTCCAGAGGAGGAGCCTTCATAGGTATTGCACCTACAACAACAACACTTCCATTGACAGGTCCAGGATTTGAAAGAATTTTCCCACTCAAAGTTTCCACCATCAGAAAATTAAATAGCAGTGGTCATGTCATTTACTTTACTGTTGATTCATTCTTCATAGCATGAAAAATTGAACTTCACCTTTACTTCTCAAATTGTTACCAATTTGTGCCTCCTAAATACTGTGAAGATTACCATACATGTCTTTTATATGAACTTCGTGGGGTGAAGGAAGAAAATGAAATACTTACAGCAAAGGGTGAGAAATAATTTGGAATTACTAAAAATCTATGAGAAGAGATGAGATTATTGTGAGAAGAGGGGGAAAATCAACTTGGTCAAATTATCCAAGCCCTGAGACTGAAAATTTCATCATTGTGTGTAGAGAGCGAGAACCAAATGGGAATAATTCAAAGAATGAAAAAAGAGATTGAAATCTTGCATGCAGAGGAAGTGAAACAAAGTGAAAGTGAAGAAGAGGAGATTGGGTTACTTCAGAGAGAGAGAGAGAGAGAGAGAGAGAGAGAGAGAGACCGATCAGTTTTTGAAGTACTTTTTTCTTTTCAGAACCTGATCGGGTTTTGAAGTACTTTTTTCTTTTTAGAACCCGGTCAAGTTATTTGAAATTTAGAAACCCGACTGGGTTATGGCTCGGGAAGAGGCTTGAAAAATGACCCAAAGGCTTGGAGGCTCATTTTCCCTCCATTTTTGTTCTTTTAGAAAATTTTTCATCTTGTAAGATGATTTCTCGACTTTATCTTCATCAGGTTTACAATTTGTCAACTAGGTAGCTTTATAATTTTCACCATAATCTCATACATCTTCTTAGCTTTCAAACCATATAAATATTTCAATTTTTGGACAACATTAGCATAGTAAACTTTAATTTTCTTTACGAGTGTCTTGATTATACTCACAGACATACGTCTACCATTTTTTAATAACTTTTGAAATAGTTAATCAAATTACAAATATATTACATATTATTGTTCTACACTTTATTCTATACACTTTTAAAAAAAAAGTTTTCATTTTTGATTTTTTTGATGCAAGTTATGCCCAATGCACGAATAGGTACCAAATTTTCAGGATGTGATCACTTCAAAAAATCACAAAAAACAAAATACTCATCAAAAAATTACAAAAAAATACACAACTTCTAGATCTCACTCTTACCTATCATCCTACCAAAGGGATTTAAAAAATACTGAAAAGAACTATACCTTTTATACCACACACGGAAACAACTATGTTATGTTTTTCCAAAAAAAATTAGGAACATGTTTTCATGCGCACAAGGTTTGACCCTCTTAATCTTATGAGATTTTAAAAAAATTAGTGTTCTAGAAACTAGATTCAGAGTAATACAATTTTTATTTTTTACACATCTTCTTATTTTGAGTGCATGGCCCTCAAACTCTTGTTCCAAGTTCAGGTTTGCCCAATTTTAGAAAAAATGTGTCCACTTATACCCCCCTTTTTGGTCCACAACTTGGTGCACACACCCAAGAATAGTGTATGTTAGCCATGTAGGTGGTCACTATTTCTCAAAACAACTTTTAGAAGATACCTTGAATATATGTGGAAAAAGGTGCCAACTGCTAAAGTTTCAGAATGATTGCAAATAGCTACTCAAGTTCTCCTCTCCACCGATGGAAAATGATTGTAACTATTTTTGTCTTTTAGCGCCTTTTTTCTTTTCCTAGCCATCTGAAGCTTGTTTCATCCTGATTCTTCCAACATTCCAAGATGGTTAGTGAATAATATAAATAGCAAAGCTTTTTAAATTGTAAATGATGGCAAATTCACAACTGCAAGATAGTTTTCTAATTTTAGTCTTGTCTTAGAGTTTTGGTTCATTTGGAAAGTATTGAGACAGAGAAAATATTAATTAAAATACAGTGGAATTCCTTTGCACATTTATGATGTCTTCCTGTGTTCATGTTTTAAATTCTTGTGTACTAAATTTGTAAGGAAATTTTAATACACTGTTTACAACGTAAATTGTGGAATTATTCCTCAATTTCTTTGAAGGGAAGGGAAATTCTAGAGGGTAGTTTCAAGGGATTTAATATTTACATGAGAATTTGATGTCTAGCTGTGGAAATGAGAAAAATGACTTCTAAGGAATTTGATTTGGGTTCTAGGTGTGCTGTTATTACAATATTTCTATGAATGTAAGTTCATTTAAATCATTGTCCTAGACTAGGGACTGGTTTATACTTGATAGGCAGTTATCATCATCATTCCTTAAACTAAATACATTTTTATTTTACAATATGTCATGTATGAATATTGAACATCAGTGTTTAAGAAACAAATCCATAGTAAGATTTTTTGTAAAGTAGTAAATCAAAAGAGGTACACCCACTTAAGTCTGTGGAGATCAAAGTGAAGGAGGATTTCATCCCTGTTAAATGGTCTTTTACTTGATAGAATCAAGAGCTAGGAGTCATAGAGTTGATCATTTACTGATCTATTTGATTCTACAACAAAAAGCTCCAACACACTATAAACCTTAAGGTTTCCTTAAGCCATTAAAACTAGAGATCCTATCATTTTGATGTTTTTGAACCTTAGTCCAAGGTTATGTCATGTTTAGATTCCCCCTAAGTGTATGGAGTCAGTTTGGTTGTCTTTTGCAACATTTCCTAAAAACTGTCAAAATGTTGCCGAGAAAAGTTGCATTGTTGCCGAGCAAAGTTGCTTGTTACTAAGAAAAGTTGCATTATTATTGAGCATGAGGTTGTCAACATATTGTCGAGTAACCTGACATAGTGTCATTTGGTATTCCATCAGTTACAAATTACAGAGGGGCATTTGAATCGATGGTACGATGCTATAAAAATTCTCCCTTGGAAAGGAGAGAAAGAGAGAGAAGATAGATCTATGTAACAAATATGTATGGCTTGATAAGTTTTGAAGGAATATTAGTATTTTTCTGAGTGTGTATGACATTGTGTAGTTCCATTAAGAAAAAAAAGTAACATATTTTTATGGTGTTGTGAGTTTACTTTCTATTGCAATTTATTTCATTCAATTTAGTATTGATTTATAGGAGTTAGAAGTGTTTTTGTAAGCGCAGTCCAGAAACCCTCCTATTTTGGGTATGTGCATAAGATGGATCCCTAAATTGGGATTTCTCAAGTGGATCCTCATGAAAATTTGTAAAATCCAAGTTAAGCACATGTACTATAGGAATTCAGAAGCTCAGGAACTCAAAGTTAGATTTGTGATTTTTAAGATCAAGCCCTAGATCAAATATCCTCATGTATTTGACTAGTCAAGTAAGTAAATGTATGCAAAACTGAATGGATCATCTGATAGAACTTGGTAGGTTTTTTTTTGGGTATTTTGGGTTATTTGAATACTCCTGGGTGATTGTATCATCTCTGTGTACCCATCTCTCGATACTCAGTTTGCCAACCAAGCCTAATTTGGCCAATTAGGTTTGCATGTCTTGTAGGTGTTCAGAGGTATTAGAGTAGAGTTGGTCTCTGTGAATTTTGGGATTTTTGTAACTTCCTAAAGGGTACCTAATTTTTTCATTTATTTTCCAATTCCCTTTGTAAAAGGAAAATTTTTCTTAGGAAAACCACCTACAAAAGGCTACAAGGATTTCTAGTACAATATTGGTTTTAACTTGTTGCCTCAGTTTGAGAAATTGAGTTCACTTTGTGGCTTCTTCCAATGTTTCTCTACATCAAAAATTACATATCACATGTTTACAATTGCATATCAAAAGTTTAATTACATTATTCTCATGGAGTATCCTAATACATGAATGAGAATAATGATATATTATTCATAACATGGTGCAAATGTGATGAATCATCTCGAAGAAGTGAGAATATGAAAAAAATAACTATGAACCATCCAAGCACACAAAAAAGTCCACTATACCTTGAAAGAAGAATAATCATTACCAAAAAACCATGTGGAACCCAGAAGCCCACCTCCCATCCTAAGGAGATAGACACTAGCCCTGTGCACATAAGCAAGAACATATGATTACTAGGATAGAATATAGCTCAAGGTAAAAGGCAACATAAAGGATCAAAAAAAAACAAATGAAAACTAATTTCTAGATACCAAAGGAAACCATGACATTTTTGGAGGGAACCTATGCCACATGCAAGGAGAAAGTCATCATGTGGCCTCCATCTTGAGTTACCCTAGACTGGTCATTCTAGGACCTCGGACCCTTAAGTCAAACTCACATGGAACCAAAATACCCTGTCATGAAGAAAAGGAAATATAATAATACCTTCTTAGTAGGTATCATCTCATTCCCATCCTTAGCCTTTACTATTTCTTAAGGAATGGATGAGGCATCCACATTAATCTTATTTAATATTATACTAAATTTTATTAATTAAGTTATCACTTTTCACAACCCACAATAGGTTACCCTAGACTAACCTCTTTAGGGCCCCAAAGCCCCATTGCAAGTCACTCCCCTACACTATACTTAGATAACCTACCCTTACAAGACAAAAATTAAAGTGCATAACAACTCAAAATTAACCATTGGATCCTCATTTGTTCAATGTATAAGGCAAAGCACTGATATAAAATATTAACATATATGCAACCAAATTAGTACATCATAGGAACTTCTCTAGATTCCAGAGCATAATCCAAATGCCACAAGACACATATCAACATGACTCAATGTTGATACAAATTTTATGGACCCATTAATAATTGAGTATCAAAGGCATTTGTGTGTCATTAATACGCCAAAAAATATATCATTAAGAAACTTAACCAAAATAAAATAAAAAATCAATGTTACCAAGAAACCATCAAATGACCATTAGAACTATGCATAACAAAAAAGACATAAATACCCTCATACTTATGGCATCGTTGGAAAACCCGCAGATACTAATGTAAAAGATGACAAGGTTAAATTCGCATTGACAACACATATGTGTAGAATATTTTTTTTACTTGTTTATAATAATTCATATGGAACCATACTACAATATTAGCAATTTCCATTTCAACATAACTTTTAACATTACTAATAAAATTAAACAATTGTATTTCAATCCCATATTATATTTACACAATTAATCCTTCCAAATCATAAAACACATTTAAATAATTTTCAAACAAACCAATGAAAGCTATCGATTACATCCAAACCCTACAATCCTTAATTAAAGGTATAGATAAATTATTCACCAAGACATCTAAAATCTGCTAACAACAATAGGAACGATTCATAGATACGTATGATGTTATGAATGTAATAAATGATAATATTTTAATTGCGTTACAGAAGATGAAATTGAAAATAAAAAACCAATAGGAAAATTAAACAGATTTCATGTCTCAAGTGGACTAAAAACACGGGGGTTACACCAAAGATGAAGAAGAAAATTTGATGCTTCTTGTAGATTAAGGAGTGGGGAGATGAATAAGCAAAGGAAGAGGTAAAAATTGGTGCCAAGAATGCAAAAAAACACATCACAACTTCATGATTGGATAAAATATAAAAGATAGAAGTAAATATGATTAGTTTCCAGAAATCAAGTGGTTTCTTGGAAAGTTACACATGCAAAGTAAGAAATTTTTAGTGGCAAAAGTGTGAGATATAAATTAGTCAAAATACCAGAGTAAATGCAGGAAGAGAAGCTCATAAGTTTATGTTCAAACAGTGATAAAAAGACTCCAAATCAAGGCTCAAAAGAAGTCATTACATAGACTCAAGGATATGCATCAAGCTAGACAAAAAATGAGTTCTTCTTTCCGACCAACACATGCAATAAGAAGCTCATGAAATTTTTGTAAGAATCCAAAAACAATGGGTTTCTTAGTCATTTTATTATTTTGTAGGAATGACTATTGATAATTTACTTACCAATATCCATGTGGATACTTTGTTCTAGAGACCCACATCATAGTGGATTCATCTTAAAGTATGTTCACTTCAATCAAGTCTTGTTCATTAACACACATCTCGATAAACAAAACACACACACACACACACACATACACACCTAGTTTCTCTGGCCCAAATACTTGATCCTCACTACAAATATTGGTTTGAAACCCTCCAAGGGGCTTAACATACTTGTTTTATCTTATTTTTAAATTCTGAAGCACTTTTCGTACATTTTTTTCCTCCAAACTCCAAATTTCTCTTTCTAGGCACACAATCCTATTCCAAAAATTTCAGCAGTGAGTTTTTTTGGTTGTTTTATCCAAAAATTTCCAAAAGACTTACAAAACTAATAAGTGTTTTATATACCCTTTATCAATTTATAAAACATATGTGAAACTCAATGCACATTTTTTTGTAACATCATCCTCAAACACTATTGTCCTGAGTCACATACCTAAGCCTAATTGCTCCATTTTATAAAGGAAACCATTTAAGAAAATGCTCCTAGACCTTTATGTTGGATGATATCAGGTTTGGATAGTATTCATGCTATTGATATTCATGTTTTGTCACTGATGTCAACATATGTTTCTGTGGAACAGGACAAACTGGTTACTTGACTGGCAGAAGTGCATGGACACTGTACAGATGTTTCAGAATGATCGAAGTTGATTACAAGAAGGATGTGTGTTGACCTTATCCATAAGGTCACTTGGATTTATGTTACATATTGAGGATGTTACAGTTGATTTAGTGAAGATGGATTTATGGACTCTAACTATGATGCTTGATAGAGCAGGTCTCTATGTTTTGGGTATATCTTACTATGAAGATATTTTAGGTGATGCAATCTTACTGAGTGATAGAGGACATATTGAGGAACGTTGGGTATTAATTGATTGGCATGAGCATTCTAGTGATGTTAGTTGTGGCGTGTATTCTAGAGGAGACCTATTTGGTGGTCATCTTTAGACATGTAGCCTATAATATGAATTGTAAGCGTGGATTGTGGATCTGGAAGTATAACTAATGGATTGTGATTGATGTTTACTTGTTATAGGTACCGTGTGTATCTTAGCAAGGGGTTAAACAATTATTTGTATATTGGGAAAGCCTAATTGGCCAACCTAATTAATTATTTGTGTATTAGGAAAGCTTAACTAGCCAACCTAATGAATATTTTAATAGGGTATATGAGTGATCTTTTATTTTAGAAATATGTGGTAGTGAAAGAGATTGAAAAGGGAGAGAAGTGAAAGTTGTGAGGCTTGTTTTTCTATTGGATGTAGAGAAGAGTTTGTGGCAAGAATAATTCATTAGAATTGACCAAGAAAAGATAGTTTCTACCAGACAGTTCACTGGATTGTATATTCCTATATACACTTGTTCAAATTGTGAATCCTTGAGGGTGTCTTTAACCTTCTTTGGGTAGTGTGCCTAGGAATTGAGCCTACTACTTTTCTTGACTCCTAACACAGTTTGTTTCCTAATAGGGACTGTGTACTATAATGTTGTAATAAGCTCCTAAAAGGGATAAATATGTTAACAGGGATACTATACTCTTAGTACATTATTTGTAGGTGCTAATTACCATCAGGGTTTTACCTTGAACATGGTTTCCTCAACAACAAGTATTATGTTATTGTGTTGGAATTTACTATGTTATCATTTGCATTGCAGTTTTGGTTTATAAAGTTTAAAGTTTAATATTCAATGTCACAACTGATTCACCCCCCCTCTTAGTTGTCTTGTGGAATGTTATTCCTAACAATTGGTATTGGATCTACTGGTCCTTAGAGAGAAATCTTAACAAATTGAGGTGATCTTGAAGATGATTTACTACAGGAAAGATAGTTTGAAATTTGATCCTAAAAACTTTGACAGTTGGAAGAACAATATGAGGACACATTTGGTATGTTTGGGACTTTACTATTGGATGATCATAAAGAAGAATGAAATTATAGTGACTGGGGATGAACTAGAGAAGGCTACTGAAGATGAAAATAAGTTATTTTCATGTAATATGGTCGCAAGGGAATCATTAATCAATGCACTTTCTGAAGATGAATTCACTGAAGCAAAAGACATGGATTCTACACATGGGATTTGGAAAATATTGGAGGCACTATATGAAGGAGATAAGTTTACAAAAAAGGCAAAGCTAAAAAAATGGAAGACAAATATGGAATCACTAAAGATGAGAGAAGATGAGAACATTAGGGCTTATGGACAGAGAATTACTGAAGTGGTTACAAACATTAGGAACTCTGGAGGTACTTACAGTGAGGAAGAAGTGATTGCAAAGATACTCATACCTTTGACACCTGGATATAGAACCAAAGTACAAGCTATAGAGGGGATTACACCTTTGACACCGAAATTCACTAGAGAGATGTTTATTGGAAAACTAACTACTTTTGAGGTAGCAGAATTGGGAGGTACTTTACCTAAAGTTGTGTCAGCATTCAAGGCAACTGTTCATAAGAACAAAAAGAACTTATCAGGAATTGAGAGCACCATCTATGGTGACCTAAGAGAAGATCTTGGAGAGTATGCTAAGGAATGGGAATAGATACAAGAGGAATAAATAAATATATATGAAGTGGTAGCATTGATCTTTAGAAGAGAGAAGAGAGGTAAGGGTAAATTTGAAGGCAAATTACCTTTGAAATATTTTTCATGTAGCAAGATTGGTCATTTTGCATCTAGATGTCCTACAAGGGTTCCTAAGCATAAACCTAAGTTTTACAAATCAAAGTATCCTAAAGATAAGGAATTTTATTATTCTAGTTAGGGTATTTTGGATGATGATGGTGACTATGATGAAATTGGATTTATTGCTATAAAGGATGATGAACCTATACATGAAGAAAAATCCTTAGTATCTCATGTTGAAAAGAAATCTAAATGGGTTATAGAACATGGTTGTTCACATCATATGACTAGAGATAAAAATAAATTTGTGAAATTGAAAAGATATGATGGTAGTGTTGTTAGATTTGGTGACAATACTCCTAAACTTATCATTGGAGTTGGGTATATTTCTCTATATGGAAAGACTAATACTGATAATGTATTACTTGTTAATGGACTTAAGAATAATCTGTTAAGTGTTGGAAAGTTAGTGGATAGAGGTTATCAATTAAAATTCATTAATGGTAAATGCTCTATCAGAAGTAAATCAGGAGATTTGATCACATCTAGTACTAAATCTAGAGGTAATGTATCTGAATTGAATACATCTGAAGCTACTTGTTTTATTGCAAAGGTTGATGAAAGTTGGCTATGGCATAGACGATTTTGTCATGCTAACTTTGATAGCATTGTGAAGGCAATTATGACTAATGATGTAAGAGATCTACCTAAGATTATAAAGACATATAACACTATGTGTAGAGAGTTTGTTATGGAGAAGCAGAACAGAAGTAGTTTTAACCGAAAATATTATTCAACAAAAGGGAAAATGGATCCAGTGCATACAGATCTGTGTGGTCCTACAAGAACAAGATTGTTTTATGGAGAAAGGTTGAATGTACTTTCTGTTATGATATGGATTGCATTCTTTGTGCTTTCTGTTGTGATGGGGGTTGTATTTCCTAGAGTGAAGTTTGAAGTATTTAATAAATTGTTGGATGATATCATTTTTGGAGGCAATGATAAGATGAGTAAGAAGTTCTCTAAAGAAATGGAAAATGAATTTGAGATGTCAATTATTGGTGAAATGAAATTACACCTTCTCATGCATTAGGACCTCTAAGAGGACTCTTTCACCCCCAGGGATACATTGGAACACTCAAGTGTGTCCCAAGAGGTCCTAAAACCTCTTGGGACACATTTGAGTGTTCCAATGTGTCAAAAGGGTTAATGGGGACTTCCTATGGGTCCTACGACTGTGATAAGGTGTACTAGGACCCCTTACAACCCTCTTTGATCCCCAAGGACACATTGGAACACTCAAGTGTGTATGAAGGGGTCCTACAACCTCTTGGAATACACTTGAGTGTTTCAATGTATCGAAAGGGGTCATGGGATCTTCCTAGGGGTCCTAATGTGTGAGAAGTTGTACTAGGACCCCTTAGGTCCCTCTTTGACCCCGTTGGACACATTGGAACACTCAAGTGTGTCCCAAGGGTTCCTATGACTTCTTGCGACACACTTGAGTGTTCCAATGTTTCAAAGGGGGTCATGGGGTCGTCCTAGGGGTCCTAACACATGATAAGGTGTACTCGAACCCATTAGGACCCTCTTTGACCCCTAGGAAAACATTCAATAACTCAATTATGTCCCAAGGGGTCATACAACCTTTTAGGACACACTTGAGTGTTCGAATGTGTCAAAAGTTGTCATGGGGATTTCCTAGGGGCCCTACGACTGTGATAAGTTGTACTAGGACACCTTAGGTCCCTCTTTGACCCCTGGGAAGAGGGACCCCTAGGAACACATTGGAACACTCAATTTTGTCCCAAGGGGTCCTAATGCATGATAAGGTGTACTAGGATCTGTTGATAGGGTTTTGTTGATCGGGTCCGCCAACAGTCATAAGTTGTCACCGGGTACCGGAGGTACCGGCCAACTCTGCCTGCAAAGGTTATCTGGGGAAGTTAGGTTCCTCGAACCTTCAAGTACCTAGGTGTTGGGTCACGACAAGGGGCTCAGTTGGGAGAAGTGACTATTCTCAAGGGGGATAGCTGGTTTCTTCAACTCGTTCTCTCCGGAGATTCAATGAGATGAGGTTTCTCCTAGCATTCTACACTTAACAAATAAAATGAAAAAATATCCTGCAAGGTTAGAGATATTTCATCTAACTATAGTTATGTTTAAATGTTCAAGGCATCAATAATACTCTGATATACTGCACTAAATATCAAAGAAATACACAACCATCAGCTAGTATTTTATCAGTAGCGAGGTAAAAGAGGTCGTTAATCTATTTGACATATCAGAGCAGAAGACATAAAGAACATGAAACATAAAATACCATTAACTCATAAGAATGAATGTCAACAACATCATTGCAAAGAATTCTCCCTTCTTCATTAATGTCTCTTCCAGCAAGCACTATTGCATGATACAATGGTGGCTCCAAGGGAGCGTCTACCTATTGAAAGTGGCACAATGGAGCATTGAGTTGTGCAACTAGAATGAAAATTCACCTTTCTATTACTGTGGACAGAAAAATCATAAATTTTGCCGACCCTTGGAAATGGGCCAGTCTGGCTATTTATACACATTCCATTCTAACCCTAACCCTAACCCTATTTTACATCATGTTTCAATAAAATACAATATATGGGGGCTAGTACTACCTGTGCCACCCTCCAATCTCAGAAAAATTAGGTACAAACCTTCTCAGAAAATTCACTTGACCAAAGAAAGATTTAACACCAGTCTTACTCGAAGGTAAACTTAATTGCTGAATAGATTTAACTCTGTCAGGATCAATTTTGACTCCCTCTTGAGAAACAATGTGACCAAGAAGCTTACCTTCAGTGACACAAAACACTGATTTCTTTGGGTTCAAGGATATGCCTCGATCTCTACATCTCTGTAGAACCTTGGTTAGATCTCCTAGGTGATCCTTCCTATTCTTAGAGAAATCAGTCTAGTCGTCAAGATACATCACAATAATTTTATTTTTGAGATCACCAAAAGATAGGTCCATAGCCCTTTGAAAGGTTGCACCTGCATTAATTAACCCAAAAGGCATTCTATTATAGGCAAATGTGCCCCAAGGTGTTGTGAATGTTGTTTTATACTTTTTTGCTTCGTCTACTTGTATCTAATTATAACCTAAAAAACCATCTAACATGGACATCATCTCTGACCCTGCAATAATTTGCAACAAATGATCCATGTTTGGTAGAGCATAGTTATCTTTGAGGGAAGCTTGGTTCAGATTTTTCAAATCAACACAAATCCTTATTTCTCCATTCTTTTTCCTCACAGGAACAATGTTTGCTACCCAAGTGGAATGATGAATAGGATATCTAATCTTGGCTTCCAACATCTTATCAATTTCTTTGAAAATTTCCCCTTCAACCAAAGGATTATAATTTCTCTGTTTTTGTCTGACAGGTGCTGCTCCAGACTTGAGAGGAATGGTGTGCCTAAATTTCCCATTCATAAAACTCTTTAAGTCCTCATAGCTCCAAGAAAAAACATCTTGGAACTCAATTAATAACTCTCTGACTTTTATTCTTTCCTCAGGAGTGTAACATTTTCCAACATTGATCATCTTAGGACTGTCCTCAGTCCCTATGTTAATTCTATCAAATTCTCCACTTGTTTTTCCCTTCTTATTTCTCTCCTCATTAATATAAGCATCATGTCTATCAAAAAGATTTTCTAAAGAAACAACATGAGGAGGAATTCTATTTTCTTTCAATTGAATGATACCTATTTTAGATTCTTCTTCTTCATCCTTTGATGGCTTCTCTTCTTTGTTACTTTCAAAGCACGTGTGGGCAAAGGGGACTGATCCTTCTAGAAACTGTTGAATGTGTTTATCATCTTCAAATACCTGCCAAGATTCTTCATTATCTGGCACCTTTGGTCTGAAAAGGACTTCTGTTCTATATACTTGATCTTCAAAATTAGGATGAGGCAAAAGTAATGATGCAGAGACTGCTAAGGAATCAGCTTTGGAATTCTGGTCTCTCGGCACTGAAACTATTGAAAAGGCATCAAAATTTTCTATTTCGTCCCATACCTTATTTCTGTAATTCCTCAACCTGTTATTTTTCATAGAGTATTGATTTCTTACCTGCCTCATGACCAATTCAGCATCTCCTTGAACCTTAAGCAATTTAACTCCTTTCCTCTTAGCTGCCTCTATACCAAGAAGAAGTGCCTCGAATTCTGCTGTGTTATTAGTATTTTTAAAATTCAGTTTATAGGCCAAATGAGTAATCTCTTCATCAGGGGCTATTAAAACTATTCCAGCTCCTGATCCAGCTTTGGCACAACTTCCATCAAACTCTAATGTCCATAATTTATCACTTTTTGCCTCTTCTATCTCTTCTTGAATATCAGGACTAGTGTAGGATATCATATAATTTCCAAATTGCATTTCTTGATAAAGAATTTGTGATTTCGGATCATCTGACTTTAATATAGTGAATATTTCTTTTCCTTCCGGTTCAAACTTCACCTTTTTATTTCCTACTTTAATATAGGCAGATGTCCAATCTAATTTGATTTCTCCTCCCAAGTCTTTGCAAAAACTTCTACTAAGCAGCATTCCATAACTCTCAGGGATATCGGCGACAAGGATTGTGAGCTTCAATATTTTAGAAGGATAGGCAGCTAAGGCAACTTGAGCATCTTTAATTTGAGCAATTAAGGGCACTTGCTTAGCATCCATATAATAACACCTACCAAAGACTTTGGTCAGAGGAAGCCCTAGAGATTTAGCAACTGGTGCAGGCATTACATTATCTGAGGCTCTAGAGTCTATGATGTAATTACTTAATCTGTTGCCATTAATAAAAAGAGACACATAGAAAGGTTCTGGTTTCAAATCTGACCCAGTAGTATGGAACACAGATTCCTATTCTTGAAATAGCCTAGGGATTGAGAAATCATCATCAATCGAATCTTCTTTATTGATACTAACCCATCTTTTATCACTAACATTAGAATTGACATGAATGTTTTCTCCATCTTTGCAGTGATCAAACAATATTTTGCATTGATCGGGGTGTGATCTCAAATAGTCCATAGTAGATATTTGAATTTTAGTTTCTTCACAAAATTGAATAATATCAAAAGAAGTAGATGACTTATCTTTTTGTTATTTTTGTGAAGAAATTGGTGCTACATTATTGCCTTTATCCACCTTATGAGAATGTGCTGGATTTTGAGCAGGAGCGGCATTAGAAACCTAACCCGTCTTATTTTTCTGACTTCTGGTCATCACCGTTAGCTGAGGTCCATCCAAGGTGGCAAAATAATTCCCTCCAATTTCTGAATCAGATTCATACTCACAATAAAAATTTATAGAGTCGCCATGGGGAGCATGATCATCATCATCTTCTGGATATTCAATTCTTTTCCTTGTTTCTCCTAACATCTGCAAACATTTGATCATGTCTTCACAAGTATTACCATCATGGTCTGTTGTGGTGTGAAAGGCACAAGAGTTCTAACCTTTAGGAGCAGCTTCAATGGCTAATCTTTGTTGAGGAGTGGGAAGCTATAAGTTCTTATTTCCACATTTATATCTTGGTCCTTCTTGATAATGTTGATATAAAGAATGGGCTGGTCTAGAAATTTGTTTCTTTAATGCAATCATCTCATTGGACAATTTTTGTAACATAGCCTCGGCATTGTTTGAAGTGCTTGTTGTATTGCTTGAAGATCCAGTATGATACTCTTTCTTCCATTTCCCAGAGGCTATCATGTCATCCTCCATCTCTACTGCAAGATTTTGTGCAGCTTGTAAAGTGGCCACATTAGCTCTTCTTAGTTGATAGCCAAGTTCAGGAGGCATGGAACTGGTGTAGAAGGCTTTTTGATTGTCTCCTGTCAAAGCACTAGTAGCTGGTATTCTTTTGATAAGTTTATTAAATTTTGCATTAAAATCTCTGATCAAGGTGGATGATTCTTTCTTAATTTGTGCTAATTGTAACAAGAGAACTTGGGCATCTTCAGTGCTCTTGTATCTTTCTTCAAATCTTCACTTCATGGTGTCCCATCCAGTGATACAGCCTATGGGTAAGTCTTGGAACCAATCTATTGCATCATCTACCAATGTATCTACAAACATTCTAATTGCAACATCCTCATGCTGAGGATTCACCACACTACATGCTTTCTGAAATGCACTCAAGTGTTGTTCTACTGATACTGTACCATCACCATTGAATCTAGGAAAATTCTTTCTTGAGGCCTTTGTAAAGTCATGGTTTGCTACGAGGTTTAGAGGCCCAATTGCATTTCCCCAAGGAACGGCCATGTTTACTAACCTTGTGTTTGGTTGAGAAGCTTGAAATGAAACTGAAAGGGGAAGTGCAATACCGTGAAGGATCAATGAATTACATGCGGTAGAAATAGGAGTTCTACCAATAGGAGGTGAAGAATATTTGCTTCTCTTTTTTCTGAAAGGAATTTTAGCAGGCAATTGAATTTCTTCAAGCTTATTATCTTCAACTTCTTCTCTTGACTTAGCCTTCCCTTTCCTGTAAATATTTTCAAGAATAGGGAAATTGACTTCTTTGATTTCTTCGTATACTGGGTCAACCTTTCCCTTTAGTTTTGCACTCCTGGTAAATCTAGAATCCAGGATGCCTTAAAATTCTAAGAAAACTTATGATATACTTTCTTTCTAAGTCTTCCCCAGTAGAGTCACCAAAAACTGTTGGTTAACAGTTTGTCTTCCCGTTAGATTTGTAATCTCTGACTCTTTTAGCACCCAAGGTGAGAGAACAAAAGGATGTCACCAACAAATGGGTTAGTGTATGTTATCTATCACTGCCCTCTGAATTGACAGGTACAGCTCCCTG
>MU228100.1:448132-471415 GCA_018584345.1 Thuja plicata
AAACAATTCAGGCAAGGATAAGATGAAGATAATCTACAACCCTCAGTAGAATGTTGATCATAGATCATCACCTAATTTTAACATCTAAACTAATTCTATCCTACTCTTTTATGAAATGCAGGTTCTATTTGGTGAATAGAAGCAGACCTATATAATGACAGGCAAATGGAATCACCATTACTGCAATTGCTTAGCAAGAAATAGAATTCAGGAAGGAATCATAGTCTCAGAACATAGGTGTACTTTCCATTCAGAAATGCAACTAAAATAAAGAGTGAATAGAGGAAGAATTACAAATGAAAGACCAACTAGAATTGATCACACTACAATTTCTGATATGAAATGGCATTCATTAAGAAAAAGCAGTTTCACTTATAACTGTTCTTTTTATTCACCATGCAAATAGACTATGAAAATGGAACAACAAACAGGAATTCAACTTTTGTAAATAGAATCACTCTTGCTTCATTAACAAGTTTACCAACCTTTGTATTTACTTTTTCAATAGTATTTATAGAGTTTACAATGCATAATGTTCGAACGGACTCATGACCTTTCCACTCCCTGAATACAAAGAGGCCGAAAGCAAAGAAAAAGACTTTTCAAATCTGAGAACTCAAACAGTCACTACGGAATCTAAAACTCTTCATCTCCAACCAGCATTATCAAGCTGAATCCATTGGGCTATGGAGTCGAATAACTGTTTATGTTTTTCACATGTTTGATGCTATTCGGATTTGATTTCAACCTCAAATGGTATCGAGAATCCTCATATTTATCTTGAACTCGGGCCTTTAATGCAATTGGTGGAAAATACCAAATCTACTTCTCCATTGCGGAAAATTGGAAAAGTGCTTCTCTATTGCGGAGAATGGGAAAAGAGCTTCTCCATTGTAGAGAATGGGAAAATAGCTTCTCCATCGTGGAGAATGGGAAAAGAGCTTCTCCACTTAAAGCACATGCTTTATTTGATCTCTTAAAGCAATAATATTCCCTTTTAATACATCGGGCCCACCTTACTATAACTAAGCTTGCAGAAAATCACTAAAGAGGTGTGAAACCAGCAAAGTGCTAAGTTCTTCTTTGCGGAAAATTACCCAAGAGGTGCAAAACCCGCAAAGTGCTAAGTTCTTTGTGGAAAATCAACCGAGAAGTGCGAAATCTACCAGTGTAAAATTCTTCTTTGTGGAAAATTACCTTCTTAGGTAGAATTCCGCCACGGAGAAGATGATTTCTAAAATCTCACCGAGCTCGTTCTCATTCATTTCTTAACAAAATTGCTCGCTGTTTGTTGCATTAGGATCATTGAGACCTGTATAATCGATCCATACTAGTCCTCAATCTCTTCCTGAGAAAGAACATCGATTAGAGCACAAATCTTTGCCGGGTTGGGATCTACTACTTACCCAAAATAATGAGACCTCAGAACAACCCACCCGGCTAAGAGAAGGAAAGGCAATGACAGGGAAACCCGACAAAGATAGCCTAGCTAAGAAAGGCTTAGACCTAGACTTAGACTGATCATACTGACTCCAAGAATGCCAAAAAAAGGATGACTGAAAGTCAGACAACACTGTACTGAGGGGGTCAGCCCCGGAAGTCTTTGCTACAAAAGACTTGTATAAATTGAAAGAATATTTTACTGCATTGACCTTCTCGTGTAGAGTCCCCACTAGTTGCTTGGTTACCTCCAATGTGAGGTCAAGTATGGAGTGTTGGGTCCTCACAAAATCAAATGATTCACCCTCTAGAATTCTGAATTCAGAAACCATTTCCTCTCGCAGGTCAAGGAGTTCTTCAAGCTCTACCTTCCATGCTTGATAGTTTTCAATATCACCCTCCCATAGGTCAATAAGAGTCTCTGCCTAGTGTAGAACATGCCGGTCCACATATAAGTCTGGGAGGGTGGATACTAGGAAACGCTGGGTGTTTCCTATTTGTAGAGTGACCCAGTCATCGACTGCCTAAGCCTTTTTCTTCATTGTTCGCAGGGAGTTTATGTCACTCTACGGTAGTGGATCTTTAGATGTGGAAGCCTCTAGAGGGGCGGCGTTGATATGTCAGGCCAGCTCAGTATGAAACCCCATAAGGTTTTCATTTTTTGCCTTTTCTATTTTGAGCCTTTGGGCCTCTTTTTCATAACGGGCCTCCACTGCCCTAGATGCCTCCTTCAGTAGGTCCACCTCACCCTATTTTCCCCTCTTCTCCAGCAATACCTCTACAACATTGTAATCTCCAGGCTCTATGGTTGCTTCATCAGCGCCTGGGGGAGGTGTCACCATAACGACAACTGTTTCTCCACCCAGCCCAGTTTGAAGAGTATGAACCATCTGGGCTTTCTTGGCCTTTGGTGGGGCCTGGACTTGAGCCATCATTTCGGCTAGGGAGAGAGGAGTTCCAAGAGTGGATGTAGCCTTTCTTTTCTTGCTCTCTACTAACCACTGAGGTAGTACGGGTGGCTTATTTTCCAAATTCTGTTCTCTTGGTTCTTCCCCAGTGTCCTGTGGTTGCTCCTCCTCAGTGGTGTGGGCCTCATCCATCCATTTTCCTATGTCTTCTTCTTTATCAGTAATATCCTCCCCAAAAAAATCCATCTCCTCAACCTTGTCCTCTGTATCTATTTCTTTTTCTAGACTTCTATTGGCTTCTTCAGAGATTTCCTCTTTGTGTTTCTCTTCTTGTTGCTCGGCATCTACTGCCAAGGCTTCTTCCTCTGTTGGCACATCCTTTGGCAATAGCGGAGGTACAGGGCCAAGATTCAAAGTCTAGGCCGTGAAAATTAATTGCCCAAAGGTCACTCCTAGGAGTGGCGCTTGGAATTTGGCGGCTGGGGTTATGATTATTAGCGTAGGTCCGGTTCCCCCAGCAGATGTCATTTGTTCATTCTTCCTTTGTTGGTCTGCCCCCAGATTCTGCATCTTCGGAGCCTCAGAGGCAATCTCCAGCTCCACTTCCCTTTCCTCTATCTGTTCTTCCTGCTCTTGTGTAGGCTCTTGTTCTACAGCTAGGACTTCTACCTCTATTTTTCTAGTGTTCCCTTGCAGGTTCCCAAACTCATCGGTTTCAAAGACATCATCAAATTCCTCCTGCGAGGGGGGACTAGCTGGAACTTCAGAAGACTCTGTTTCTCTTTCTGGCTCCAGGGAACTGGAAGAGAGGATCTCTACTTGTGGGGTCTAGGACGTACCCAACCTTGGCTCTACCTTAGGCTTTCGGTTAAGCCTCTTCTTTCTTTGGGTAACTAAGGGTGGCCACACATCCCTTATCGCTGCTTGTTCTGTTGGATCCACCCCCATCGCCTTTACCATTAAGGCTGCTAATGATGGGGAGGAAGGGGGATGAACTGGCCCAACCATGAGTACTGGAGTGGCCAGTCATGTGATTAAATTCTCCCTCATTTTTTGGGAAGCTTCCACTGACTACTTTATTTGTTCTCTTATGGGGACTTCTTGTATAGGAGGGGTCTTATCTATTCCTTTTCCTTTATCCACTCCCTGCGAAGAAGACCTATCCCCTGGAGTTATTTTTGGTACTGGCTGGGCTACTCGATGAGTACTTCTAGGGAACACCTTCTTGAAGTAGGCATGACTTCGCTCAACCACCTCTCGGGTGAAGTCCTCAATTGTAGGCCCTTCCTGGGCATCCCAATTTACCGGTGGGAGGGTCATTATATTGATCCCCTTTGCTTTGTACTTGGGATCGATCGTGGGGCTGACATCTGAGAAGTCCTCCAGGAACCTCCGGAGCTTCAACCTTTCCATCATGCCTACCATCATCTTGATGTAGTGCCAGCTCTTCACATCCATTTCATCCTAGCAATCTTCCCAAAAATCCTCCATATGGTAGTGATGGGGCTCTGAAGCTCAGGGAAGTGCCGCTGCAATCTTGTCGTGCGGATCAAAATTTTTCTGCATTAAGTAGAACTCTTCTAGGTTATAGCTTCTAAGATTGTTATCTACCTCTTTTGCGGTGGCCAGGCTGCATGAGTAGTTCCCATAAGTGATTGGGAATGTAATATTGGTTACTTTCTTTAAGGCAAACAGTGCATGCAAATCCATTATCTACCTGCAGTATTCCAAGAGAACGATCTTGTCTCCATAGTGTTTGGGCAACAAGTAGGGTTTTCTAGAGAAGTCAGTGACCCTAATATAAGTGTGCTATTAGAATTGGATGTAATAATGTCCATAGCTCTAGAAAAAATTCATTGCCTCTATGGATAGGCGGTATCCTGTGTCCTGGGTGGGTGTGAGCAGGTGATAGTAAACGAATGCATTATTTACTCAACAAAAACTTGGGAAGTTGGCCTCTTATTGAACCTATAGGAAATGGTCCCACAGTGGCTTTTATCCCAGGCCAATCCCAAGTACACCATCTGTAAGTAGCCCATGGGTGTGAGGCCTCTGCTGTGCCAGGGCCTAGAAAACATAAGAAATCATGTAAAATTTCTTTTTCCTGGCTAGTTGGAGGAACTGGGAGTCGACGTGGTTCAAAATTATAGCTACCCAGTCGAAGTACCCTCCGTTGGTGGAGATGCCGAGGAGGAAGTAATACATCCATGGAGAGAATTCTTGGGCAGAGGGCTACCCAAAGACCTAGGACAATGCTATTATTCCCATCTGAATGCTCTCTTTGAACTCGGACCTGGGAATTTCTATCTTCATCTTCTTAGGGTCCCTCTTCGGAACCTTGAGCTAGTGAATGTTCATGTATATCTAGGCGTCCTCCTCCAACTACTTGAATTGGGCCAAGGCATCTGACCTTGTAACCACAACAGGCTTGTCAAATTGAGCGATCCCCAGAACTGCCTAGAATGTGTCAGGGTCGAGGGATACCAGAGGAGTAGGGTACCCGGTGGGTTCTGTAGCTGCGAGCATAACAGCCTAAACAAAAGAGTTGTAATTGGTGGCCATTGTCAGAATAAGCTTTGGAGATTGTATAGAGCACAGGAAACAAGCCGCCTTAAGAATCCTAGAGTCCCTGACATTGATGGCTTGCTGATCTCCAGCATATCGCTAGATGTACATCATTTTCACTAAGGCCTGCATTTCTAGCCATGTCCCGATGCTGGTGTCAGTAATGAGTTTAACTTTGGACTCGATCTTTGAGCCCATGATAAGACTTTCTTGCACAAACTTCATGGTTAGGGACAACTTCTCTAGGGCCCTTTCTATTTTGGATTTAACAGCCACTCTGGTAGCCGTCGTGGAAGGTAACTCTGGACTTCCGGGTGGTGAGGATGCAGATGCTTCAGACATGTTTGGAAGCATACTCTGGAAACCTGCAAGGCAAAGTGACTATCAGAATGTATTAACAAATAAATACTCCGGGGTCCAAAGATCTTACCACTGTGATGCCTGCTTTCCTGAAAAGTTAGTTTCATTAAAAAAAAACCAGAAAAACACACACATTACATGAACCTAAGATTTTTACTGAACATCCAGGTCTGAGAATTTTATCGCATTTGGTAAGGACACATGATGGATGATGGTAGGAGACTTGGAGTTCGGAGAAGTAACCATTGGTGAGGATGTGAAAAAAAGAAAACCGTCAGGCCCACGTGGGCGCCATGTGTATAAGTAATAAATAGGAGTTATGGTGATGATGGCGGAGCCAAATATCTGAACGCATGAAAAGTGAAGGCCACTTGGACAAATTTAAATGCATGCATGGGACATAAATGAGGGCCTAGTGAGTTTCATGGAGGAGAGAGAAAACTACCTGTTTGAAACCGGCTGAGAGCCAAGTTTCAAACAAGTGGTATTCTGCTCTGAAATGAACTTATGGGAAAAAACTAGTGATACAGGCAACTTGACCATCTTGCTAAGCTGTTTGGAAGGATATACATAAGATATACATGAAGTACTAAGGGATATATACATGGGGAATAGAAGGATATACAACAAATATACACTAGAATTTACACATGTACACTGTGAAACAACATCTGCGGGAAACCAGGCAAAACACAAAATATATATAGCTTTCTACATTATTTACAAGCCAACCACACCAGCATAGAGGGCGGACAACCCTCTGGCAGGGCCAACCCACCAATGGGCGGCAAACCTAGAAAAATAAATAAAAATGAACAGAACCGAAAGACAACAAAAATGGAGAAGGAACACACAAGATAGATGAAAAAATGGTGGGAAAAGAGACACCAACCAGAGAATGCTGAAAGGAGGAGGAAAGAAGTCACCAGAGAAGCTCTGCAATAGTTACGGCTACCAAATGATCACAACCCATCACTACGAAGCACTCACAATCGCTTGAAAAGGATGGAAGTATTTAGCATTGATTATCGTTAACTCTCTACAAATCACTCTGAGTGCGTGAGTGTTTTAATCGCAGTAAATGTGAAAATGACAGATAACTTCTATTTATACCCACGGTAAAAAGGCAATTCATCTCCTTCTGGAAATCTCCACATAGGAAAACCTTCAGACCTTGGGCCCGGGGATTCCCTGTGACGATCACCTTAAGAACATTGTGGCGAAGAATCCCAGAGTCCAGAGTCTGGCTCCTGACAAAGAACAACCTCTGGGACCGGGGTCCTAGAGATGAGAAACCAACCAAACAAAACATGACAATGGGGAAGAAAACCCCAGAGAAAGAAAAAAAAAGGAGAAGGACAAGGTAAGAACCGCAAGCAAAAAAAAAAAAAAAGGCGGGACCCAACATTTTGCACACAAAATGTAGGGACAGGGATGCAGGGCATAACAAATGGTGACTATCTTTGACAAATGCTTTAGCGCATTTGAGAACTACAGAATCTCTAGTTAACAAAACTAGAACAAGACATTTCCCAAAGCATCTAACATGCAAAGAGAAACATATCTGAGAGAATCTAACCATACGGGATCCAGTCCATAGCCCTTCATCAATGGTGTCATGTGTGCTTTGGAAGGAGATCAAGCTGATGACCTCTAGGAGGAGTAAAGAAGAGGCACTTAATTACATTGAACCAGTCATCAATTTTCTTGTTTCTTCCGGAGATCGGAGTTTCATCCCTCTTTCCTTTTCTTATTATTTTGTTTGTTTCTAGGTGGGAAGGCGCTACTTCTTTCACCATTAAACTTAATCTTAGCTAATTTCAATGGCAGTACTTCTTTCACCTGTCCACCTATACTTAGATGTTTGAAGAGGGGATAAAACTCTGGACCCGAAAATAATTCCTTAAAGTTTCAGACCTGGGTCAACCAACCAGTACAACCGATCAACCCTTGGTGTGTCCGATTACTTGTTCCTTATATATACTTTCGTGTTCACTGATTGTCAGACCCTCGGAGATAAACCTCGATGGAGATTTCTCAAAATGTGCCACAACCTATGAAACAACCCCAGAGACCAGGCCAGCTCCACTATGCTAAAGATAGATTCTAAAGTTCACCATGTCGCATACATCGTACCGGAGACCAGAGTTTATGCGAAGCATTCCAATTCTTACAAGACAAAACAAAAATGCTGGGACCCCGAAAGAAAACAAAAAATGAAAACAAAAAACACCAAAAGAGGACTGCCCTAGAGGGCAGCTGACAAGGCTATTTACAAGACATGGTACATCCCAGCGAGGCACCCGGAAGAAATATTTACAAGTGGAAGGCTTTACATAGAATACAATTTTGGACAAACTTACCCTATTCAAAGTAGTGTTTGAGAAACTGTCCATTGATGGGAAATGAGACAGGTTCACTAGTCAGGGTGTTAAGGTGGTAAGTATTGGCCCCATAGATTTTTTAGATTAGGTATGGTCTGAGCCAAAGCTGTTCGAACTTGGTATGCTTTCCTTTCTTTTCCCGGGCCTTGTCCCACAATAGGACTAAATCCAAAATCTGAAAATCCTTGTATTGGGCTCTTCTGTCAAACCATCATTTTACCACTGCTTGATGACGCACAAAATGTTCAAGGGCTGCATCTCATTGTTCTTCCATTCACACCAGATTTAAGAGCCAAACCTCCATGAAATCATCCCTATTGCTAAATTCCAGCATAAACTATAAAAATGGGATCTGTAAGTTAACCAGGAATACAGGGTTCTGGCCATAAACCAGATAGAAAAGGGATGTTCCCAGGGCAGCCTTGACATGAATGTGATCCGCCCAGAGGGAAAATTTCAACTTTTGATGCCAATCCCAGGGATTCTGTTCTAGCAGGTGTTTGATCACTTCAAGTAGGTTCTTATTCATTGATTTAGCAATGCCATTCCCTTGGGGATAATAGTTACTGGAAAACTTCAAAGTGATCTTTTGGTTGTAGGTCCATTCAAGTAACTACACTAAAGAAAATTCCAGACCATTGTCACATACCAAAGTAAATGGCATTCCAAACCTTGTGACGATGTTTTCTTCCAGGAATTTGATAACTACGTCTGTCGTGTTATTCTTGCATGGTATAGCCTCGGACCACTGAGTGCAGTCATCGGTAGCAGTGAGAATGTATCGGTGGTTGGAAAATGAGTTGGGGTTGATTTCCCTGATAAAGTCAAATGCCCACTGGGCAAAGGGCCTAGCCTCGAAGTCTGGTTGCAAAGGCATAGCTGGGTTACGCTCACAATGCGCTATGGTATGGCAAGTGTGGCATTTTCTAACATGAGTGTAAACATCTTTAAATATATAGGGCCAATAGTATTTGGCCCAAAGGATCTGATGGGTAGTGGCATCGGCTAAGCCATGCCTGGTCTTGAACTACCTGTGAAATTTATCAATCACCTTTAAAGCTTGGTCTCTATCGATGCACTGGAGGTACACTCCTTCGTAGTTCTTGCGGTAGAGCGTAGAGTTTTTGGTCATGAAGTGGGCACTTTTCATCTATAGGGAGCGGAATTTATTAGGAGGTAACCCCTCCGGGCATTTTTTATTTAGTAGCAAATATACCAAATCGGTATACCACAGGTCTCGGGTGATGGACTCCACTATGTAAGCTTGAAATTCTATGCGGGGAGTCTCTTCTGCCATCGCTCGACTCAGTCCCTGGCCCTGGACTATCTTCATAGGTTGCATTTCTAAGTCATATTCCTGGAGGATGGCCATCTATTTCCCCTCTCTTTCACCCAACTCACTCTGCATCAGCAGAGACTTGATGGCCTGGTCTGGAATGATAGCTTGTACCTTACTCTGGAGAATATAATGCCAAAATTTCTTCATGGTGCGAACTAGAGTGAAGGCTTATTTTTCTAGTGATGAATATTAGACTTCAACATTCTTGAAGGGGGAGCTTATGAAATATATTGGTCATTCTTCCCCTTCAACCTTTTGAGTCAACACTGCCACAGTAGAATGCGGTGAAGCAAAGGAGTAAATGTAAAATGGAAGGGAATAGTCTGGACTAGCCAGGACAGGTGCTTCCATTATTGTCTATTTGATCTGGATGAATACCCACTTTTCTTCAGGACTCCACTCAATCTTGGTATCCTTCTTCATCATCTCATTGAGTGGTTTGACTATTTCTATGAATCCAGTGATAAACCACCAAACGAAGTTGATCTTTCCAAAGAAGGATCGCATCTCTTTCTTGCTGCTGGGCATTTGTAAATTTAGCAATGCTTTGACTCTCTCAGGGTTGATGGCTATGCCCTTCTTAGAGATGATATGCCTGAGAAACTTTCCTTCAGTGACCCCAAATACGTACTTCTTGGGGTTGAGGGACATTCCATACTAGTGACATCTCTCGTAGATCTGAGTGAGATGGGCGGAATGGTCACACCTATCCCAGGAAAAGATGGTCAAATCATCCATGTAGATGATTATGCACCGATTCAAAAGGCCCTCAAACACAATGTCCATGGCCTTTTGAAATGTGGCCCCTGCATTAATCAGACCAAAGGGCATTCTCTTGTATGCAAACATTCCCCACTTGGTGGTAAACATTTTTTTCTCTATGTCTTCATACTTAACCATGACCTAGTTATATCCAGAGTACCCATCCAAGAATGACATCATCTGGGATCCATTCACTATCTGTAACACCTCATCCAATGAAGGGAGAGGGTGATTATCTTTCTTGGAGGCTTTATTCAAGTTTCAGAAATCCACGCAAAGGTGGACCTCACCGTTCTTCTTTCTCATAGGAACTAGATTGGCAACCCATGTAGTGTGCCAGATTGGGAAGATTATCCAGGCTGACAACAATTTTTCTACCTCTTGACGAATCAGAGGCTCGATCAGGGGGTTGACTGATTTTTTCTTTTGCCAAAAGGGCTTAGCATCAGGTTTCAGGGGAATAGTATGAGTCATAATGGATGTGTCATATGTTTTCAAATCTTCATAAACCCATGCAATTACATCGATGTATTCTTGGAGAACCACGAGAATCTTCTCCTTCTCCTCAGGGGAATAGGAGGTACCAATGTGGATGATCTTTTCTTCACTGGGCTGGCCGATGTTTACTTTTTAGAACTTTCCTCCCTCGAAGGAAGATGACACCTTCTCCGAAGGGGAACAGGAGGTACCAATGCGAGGAAGGACTTCCCTCACGGGTTGATTAATTCTACCCCAGCCCCACAGCCTTGTTTGGATCAGGACCCATCAAACTTGAGGGTCCACAAGTTATTGGTAATCTGGGGCTGGGGAGGGAGAGTAGCCTTTGGATTGTTGTTGGGAGACTTAGGAGGAGCTCCCTCCCAAACTACTGGTGTGAAGGTAGAGTTTACCTCCAGAGGCATTTGGATTTGGAATTCCCGAGGAGATGGCACCAAAGGAGTACATCCCATAGGAACACTAGGCTGTAGGAAATCAGATATATGCTCCTTATTCTAGAAGGCATCGATGTGCCGGTTAGTGACTAAAAGGTAGGGCCCACACTCGAGCTCTGAATGTTTCTAATAGTGTACTCAGTACCAAGTGCCAAATAGGAGTGTAGAAAGGGTCACTGTGGCACCTTGAGAGTCAATCTCAACTCTCATCTTTTCTTCTAGGTCCTGGGTTCTCTGCAGCACTACGAGATCCTCTCTGAGGATGAAATTGAATGTTAAGATTTCAAAGGGTCGGTACACCCCCGAGGAAGTCTCAGAGAAGAAGACCTCACTGACCCTCCTGACCTTGGTAAGGGCTTGTTTCATCCGGGGTTCACTTTTAACCTAGATCTTATTTGATTCTCCTTCCCAGGGGAGCCATAAATGGGTGAAGTCAGTCAAAAAGTATCCATTCAAGGACTTAGACTAATTCTGACTTAATAACATCCCATAAGTCTCTGGGATGTCCACCACTTGAACGTTAATTATGCTAGTTATCCTAGGGTCCTGGATAAGCTGTATCATGACGTTCTTCAATTCCCCCACCATTTTTACGGTAGTCTTATCCAGCTGGATCACTACACCATTAGATGGGGTGGGATGGAATTTGAGCTTTTGACAAATGGATAAGGGCATGATGTTACCCGAAGCTCCGGAGTCTACTAAGAAATTGTGTATATTTTTGCCTTGGATATTTAGGCCTAGTAGGAAGGGAGGATCCTCATTGTTCCCCTGAAAGATGATCATGTTAGCATCTTTGAATGAGATAGTCTTGGGCGGGCGACTGATGACTTCAGGGTTCCCCAAGAGCTTCAGAAGAGACTTCTTCTATTTGGGATAGTTTAGCAAGACCTTCATCAAGGTCATGGAGGTGGTGGTGTGTTCTAACACCTTTGTAATGTCAAATCTTCCTCTTGGAAATTGGTGATTTCCCTTGGCTAGGTCTTTCACTTGTTTAGAGCTAGAACCCTTTGGAAGAGCGGGTCAGTCAGTCGTGCTATCCCAAGGAGGAGGTGTGTCTTTGATAAGGGGTGTGGGCGTGTGAGCTAGTCCTTTACCAACCTGACTCCAAGTATTGTATGGAGTTTGTGGGTTGGTGAAGGTGTTGGCCTCGAAGGGCGGGATAGATTCATCAAAGAATCTATGTAATTCAGATTCCTCCTCATCTTCCTCGGAGGTTCTAAAGAAGATGGTCTCATAGGTGAAGGAACTGTGGGTTGACTCTTGAAAAAGAGGCTCTGGAGGGGGGCATCATGCGACTGCTATTTGTCTAGCTGGGAGATCATGATGACTTTTTCTAATGTGGCACAATTTACCTCATTGTGTGAACCTGTGTCATGCAATCTACACCAATTAGTCTTGGGCTGGAAGTCTATGACTTGTGTGAAATGTGATGGTCCAGTGCTATTTTGGTTGGCATTTTGGTTCAGAGGTGGGCCTCTAGTGTTTTTGTTATTGTTCTATTGTTGTTGATTGGGCCTAGGCCCATTTTTGAAGTTTCTCCCCCCAACATTGTTGTTTCGTTGGCCGGAGAAAATATTTCCCCTCTGGGAATTTGAATTCTAGGACCCAACCTTCAGTTGACCCATGTCCACAGTCAAGATAGACAACATTCACCAGAGGGATTCAACCTTAGTGGTCAATTGAGTGTTGGCATCACAATGTGATGGTTTTTGTTATTGGTTTCCCGGAAAGGTAGCAGTATTAGCCAGAGTTGAGGGCGGAAATCCTCCAGTCACGGATGACTGAAAGAAGGGCACTCCGAATGGTTGTGCCTAAGACTGTTGTGCCTGCTATGGCTAATTCCAAGGGAAAGCTTCCGGACCTTGTACCACCTAAGTCTACATTGGATAAATGTACCAGGCCTACTGGTCTATCAAGGGTGGTGGGGTATTCATTTCCATCGAGGGAGCACCCATTGCCAGATTGGGGTTATACCCCCCGGCATATGCTGTTCCACTAGGGATCATGTTGAAGGGCGTACTCTGCCCAATCCCACCTAGGGATTTGTTGAGACCACGGGATAATTCTAAAGCTAGGTTGTAAACCTTCGCCAAAGTGTCCTGGTCACCCATGGTGATTGTTCTCCAAAGGAGAGTGGCAACGAAGGGGTCCATCGCGTTAAGGTAAGTCTGTATGGTTACTTCTGGGGATGGAATAAAAGGGTTCGTGCACCACTTCAAGGTGCGCTTGAACCGATGGTTGAATGTTGCAAGAGGTTCATTGGGTTCCTTCCTGATGGAGATGAACTAGCTATGGGACCAGGCTGGGTCCACATGTACGTAAAAGGTGGCCAAGAAGGCATCATCCATGTCTTGCCAACTATTTATGGAGTTGGCAGGAAGGTTAAGGTACCAGTTCAACTCACCTTGTCCTAAAGACAAGGGAAACATCCGAGTCACAACATCTTCATGCTGGATCCGGTGTTGGTTCATGGCATCCTTATATTCCTATAAATGCTCTTCTACAGTCTATGATCCTAAGTGCTCATATCATGGGCAGATCTTCTCTGGGTGCGAGGGTAAGTCATTGATTTTGCCCGAAAAAGTTCCCATTGAGAACCTGGTGTTTTCAAAATATGCGGCCATTGGGGGAACTAGATTTTGGGTAATTTGAGCACTGGTTCCCAGGATTGCCTAAGAAGTTTGGGTATTATGAGGTATGCTAGACCCTCAGATAATAGTGGCTGGTGTGATTTTCAGGGTCTATTTCTTTCGAGTAGGGGGCTCGAGTTCGACAAACCTCTTGGGATTTGGGGCAGACCTAAGGATTATTTCAAATTTCACTGGGGAGAAAGACCCAATCCCACTAAAGGCTTGACTCCTAAAACTATAACTCGGGGAACCTTTAGGAGGTGTAAAATCTAAAGCTTGAGAGGGGGATGAGTTCATGCCCTCCTTCTAGTGCCAGTTTCTGTTGATGGGGTTTTGTTGACCGGGTCCGCCAACAGTCATAATTTGTCATCGGGTATTAGAGGTACCGGCCAACTCCGCCTGCAAAGGTTATCTAGGGAGGTTAGATTCCCCAGGCCTTCAAGCACCTAGGTGTCAGGTCACGATGGTGTGGGGCTCAGTTGGGAGAAGTGACTGTTCTCGAGGGGGATGTCTAGTTTCTTCAACTCATTCTGTCTGGAGATTCAATGAGATGAGGTTTCTCCTAGCATTCTACACTTAACAAATAAAATCAAAAAAGATCCTGCAAGGTTAGAAGTATTTCATCTAACTATAGTTATGTTTAAATGTTCAAGACATCAACCATCAACCACACAATACCGAAGAAATACACAACCATCAGCTAGTATTTTATCAGTAGCGAGGGAAAAGAGGTCATTAATCTATTTGACATATTAGAGTAGAAGACATAAAAAACATGAAACATAAAATACCATTAACTCAGAAGCATAATGTCAACAACATCATTGCAAAGAATTCTCCCTTCTTCATTAATGTCTCTTCCAGCAAGCACTGGTGCGTGATACAATGGTGGCTCTAAGGGAGCGTCTAACTATTGAAAATGGGACAATGAAGCATTGATCTCTGCAACTACAATGAAAAATCACCTTTCTATTGCTTTGGACAGAAAAATCATCAATTTTGCCAACCCTTGGAAATGGGCCAGTCTGGCTATTTATACACATTCCATTCTAACCCTAACCCTAACCCTATTTTACATCATGTTTCAATAAAATACAATATCTGGGGGCTAGTACTACTTGTGCCACCCTATAAAATACCTTGAGATGGAATAGGCTTGACATGTCAGAAGAATGAGACAAGAATATATAGTGGAAGAATCGGCCTCAAGAAGAGAGCCAAGAAGGAGAAGGAAGAAATTAGATCCTCAGGGATAGAGGCTATATGCCTCATAAATGGGAAATGAAACACCCTATCTCCAATGTGCCAGATGTACCTCTGAAATGGTGCCTCGAAAAGACCATCATGTCAGAAAATCAACCATTGAGTCGATGCCCCCTTGATGTAGCCAACCACCTTCTGACAGCTTTTATTAACCACCCCTGAAAGTGACTGATCGGCCTCAGGGACCAGGACATGGATCACTTCAAAAGAATACAAAATTTGAGATCTGAGACTCCGAGATCTGGGAACTTACGTTCCCAAAAGAATAAAAAATACTAAATGTTTGGGTTTTCTCAGGCCTCCGGAGAAAGATTATGGTTTTTTTCTATCATTAAAAGCCTGGAGGAGGCAGGAGATGCCATCTTTGTCGATATCCTTCAGGCTGGCCCTTCGGTACTTAGCCACCTCAATTTGTTCCCCCAGGTCTAGAACATTCTCCATAAATTCATTGACCATTTTTTTTGTGTCGTGGCCACTAAGCACCATACGAGTTAATCTCGTCATTTGAGCACCATCTATTCCCTCTAGGGATTGATATCGGGACTTCATCATTTCATCAAAACTCCCCAAAACTGAATCCTCTGGCGTGCACATATCTGTACTGAGGGTCAGCCCCGGAAGTCTTTTCTACAAAAGACTTGTATAAATTGAAAGAATATTTTACTACATTGACCTTCTCATGTAGAGTCCCCACAAGTTTCTTGGTTACCTCCAATGTGAGGTCAAGTCTGGAGTGTTGGGTCCTCACGAAATCAAATGATTCATCCTCCAGAATTTTGGATTCAGAAACCATTTCCTCTCCCAAGCCGAGGAGTTCTTCAAGCTCTACCTTCCATGCTTTATAGTTTTCAATATCACCCTCCCATAGGTCAATAAGAGTCTCTACCTGGTGTCGAACATGTCGGGCCACATATAAGTCTCGGAGGGGGGATACCAGGAAATGCAGGGTGTTTCCTATTTGTAGAGTGACCCTCTCATTGACTGCCTGAGCATTTTTCTTTATTCTTCATAGGGAGTCTATGTTTCTCTACGGTAGTGGATCTTTATATGTGGAAGCCTCCGGAGGGGCAGCATTGATAGGTTGGGATAGTTCAGTAAGCAACCCCATAAGGTTTGTATTTTTTTCCTTTTCTATTTTGAGCCTTTGGGCTTCTTTTTCATAACAAGCCTCCACTGCCCTAGTTGCCTCCTTCAGTAGGTCCACCTCACCCTGTTTTCCCCTCTTCCCCAATGATACCTCTGCAATGTTGTAATCTTTGGGCTCTATGGTTGCTTCATCAGCGCTTGGGGGAGGTGTTTCCACAACAGCAAATGTTTCTTTTCCCAACCCAGTTTGAAGAGTATGAACCATCTGGTATTTCTTGGCCTTTGGTGGGGCCTGGACCTGAGCCATCATTTTGGCTAGGGAGAGAGGAGTTACAGGAGTGGATAGAACCTTTCTTTTCTTCCTCTCTATGAACCACTAAGGTAGTAGGGGTGGCTTATTTGCCAAAGTCTGTTCTCTTGGTTCTTCCTCGATGTCCTGTGGCTGCTCCTCCTCAGTGGTGTGGGCCTCATCCATCCCTTTTCCTATGTCTTCTTCTTTATCAATAATATCCTCCCTATTAACATCCATCTCCTCAACCTTGTCCTTTGTATCTATTGCTTTGTTTGGACTTTTGTTGGCTTCTTTGGGGATTTCCTCTTCATGTTTCTCTTCTTGTTGCTCAGCATCTGTCACCAGGGCTTCTTCCTCTATCGGCACATCCTTTGGCATTAGCAAAGGTACTGGGCCAAGATTCAAAGTCTAGGCTACGGTAATTACTTTCCTAAAGGTCACTCTTGGGAGTGGCGCTTGGAACGTGGCAGTTGGGGTTACGGTTATTCCCATAGGTCCGGTTCCCTCAGCAGATGTCATTTGTTCATTCTGCCTTTGTTGGTCCGCCCCTGGATTCTACATCTTTAGAGCCTCGAAGGCAATCTCTGGCTCCACTTCCCTTTCCTCTATCTGTTCTTCCTACTCATGTGTAGGCTCTTGTTCTGCAGCTGGGACTTCTACCTCTGTTTGTCTGGTGTCCCCCTGTAGGTTCCCAAACTTTTCGGTTGTAAAGACATCATCAAATTCCTCCTGGGACGTACCCAACCCTGGCGCTGCCTTAGGATCTCTACTTGTGGGGTCTGGGACGTACCCAACCCCGGCTCTACCTTAGGATTTTGGTTAAGCCTCTTCTTTCTTTGGGTAACTAAGGGTGGCCCGACATCCCTTATCACTACTTATTCTTTTGGATCCACCCCTGTTGCCTTTACCATTAAGGCTTCTAATGATGGGGAGGAAGGGGGACAAACTGGCCCGGCCATGAGTACTGGAGTGGCCAGCAGTGTGATTAACTTCTCTCTCATTTGTTGGGAGGCTGCCACTGACTACTTTATTTTTTCTTTTATGGGGACTTCTTGCACAGGAGGGGTCGTATCTATTCCTTTTCCTTTATCCACTCCCTGCAAAGAAGTCTTGGCCCCCAGAGTTATTTTTGGTACTGGCTGGGCTGCTCGGCGGGTACTTTTGGGGCACATCTTTTTAAAGTAGGCATGACTTCACTCGACCACCTCTTAGGTGAAGTCCTCAATTATAGGCCCTTCTTGGGCATCCCAATTTACCATTGGGAGGGTCATTGTATCGATCCCCTTTGCTTTATATTGGGGATCGATCGTGGGGCAAGCGTCTGAGAAGTCCTCCGAGAACCTCCAGAGCTTCAACCTTTCCATCATGCCTACCGTCATCCTGACGTAGTGCCAACTCTGTACACCCATGTCATCTTGGAAATCTTCCCATAAATCCTCCATATGGTAGTGATGGGGCTCTGAAGCTTGGGGAAGTGCCGCTGCAATCTTGCCATGCGGATCAAATTTTTTCCACGTTAAGTAGAACTCTTCTAGTTTGTAGCTTTTAAGCTCATTATCTGCCTCTTTTGCGGTGGCTAGGCTACATGAGTAGTTCCCATAGGTGATTCAAAATGGAATATTGGTTACTTTCTTTAAGGAAAAGAGTGCATGCAACTCCATTATCTACCTGCAGTATTCCAAGAGAACGATCTTGTCCGCACAGTGTTTGGGCAACAAGTAGGGTTTCCCAAAGAAGCTGGTGACCCTAATATAAGTGTGCTGTTGGAATTGGATGTAATAATTTCTATATCTCTGGACCAAATTCATCTCCTCTGTGGATAGGAAGTATCCTGCATCCTGGGTGGGTGTGAGAAGGTGATAGTAAACAAATGCATCATTTACTTGGCAAAAACTTGGGAAGCTGGCCTCCCATTGAACCTGTGGGAAATGGTCCCACAGTGCCTTTTGTCCTGGGCCAATCTCAAGTACGCTGTCTATAAGTAGCCCATGGGCATGGGGCCTCTGCTGTGCCAGGCCCTAGAAAATATAAGAAGTCATGTAAAATTTCTTTTTCCTGGCTAGTTGGAGGAACTGGGAGTCGACGTGGTTCAAAATTATAGCTGCCCAGTCGAAGTACCCTCCCTTGGTGGAGATGCCGAGGAGGAAGTAATACATTCATGGAGCGAATTCCTGGGCAAAGGGCTGCCCAAAGACCCGGGACAATGCTATTATTCCCATCTAAATTCTCTCTTTGAACTCAGACCTAGGAATTTCTATCTTCATCCTCTTAGGGTCCCTCTTCAGAACCTTGAGCCAATGAACTTTCATGTATATCCAGACGGCCTCCTCCAACTGCTTGAATTGGGCCAAGGCATCTAACCCTGTAACCACAGTAAGCTTGTCAAATTGAGGGATCCCCAGACCCACCTGGAATGTGTCAGGGTCGAGGGATACCAGAGGAGTAGGGTACCCAGTGGGTTCTACGGCTACGAGCATAACAGCCCAAATAGAAGAGTTTTAATTGGCAGCCATTGTCAGAATAAGCTCTGGAGATTGTAAAGAGAACGGGAAATAAGTCTCCTTAAGAATCTTGGAGTCTGTGACATTGATGGCTAGCTGATCTCCAGCCTGTCACTGGATGTACATCATTTTCACTAAGGTCTGCATTTCTAGCCATGTCCTGACGCTGGTGTCGGTAATGAGTTTAACTTTGGACTTGATCTTTGAGCCCATGATAACAATGTCCTGCACAAACTTCATGGTTAGGGACAACTTCTCTAGGGCCCTTTCTATTTTGGATTTAATAGCCACTCTGGTAGCCGTCGTGGAAGGTAACTCTAGACTTTCAGGTGGTGAGGATGTAGATGCTTCAGACATGTTTGGAAGCGTACTCTGGAAACCTACAAGGCAAAGCAACCATCAGAACGTATTAATAAATAAATACTCTGGGGTCCAGAGATCTTACCACCGTGATGTCTGCTTTCCTAAAAATTTAGTTTCATTCAAAAAAAAAAAAACTGAAAAGCACACATATTACATGAACCTAAGATTTTGACTGAACATCCGGGTCCAAGAATTTTATCTTATTTGGTAAGGACACAGGATGGATGATGGTAGGAGACCTGGAGTCCAGAGAAGTAACCATTGGTGAGGATGTGCAAAAAATCAAACCGTCAGGCTGATGTGGGCGCCACGTGTATAGGTAATAAATAGGAGTTATGGCGATGACAGCGGAGCCAACTATCTGAATGCGTGAAAAGTGAAGGCCACTTGGATGGATTTAAATGCACGCATGGGACATAAATAAGGGCCTTATGAGTTTCATGGAGGAGAGAGAAAATTTCCTGTTTGAAATCATCCGAGAGCCAAGTTTCAAACAGGTGGTATTCTACTCTGAAACAAACTTACAGGTGGAAAACCAGCAACACAAGAAACTCAACCATCTTGCTAAACCATTTGGAAGGATATACATAAGATATACACAAAGAGTTGAGGGATATATACATGGGAAATGGAAGGATATACAACAAATATACACTAGAATTTACATATGTACACCATGGAATGATATCTGTGAGAAACCAGGCAAAGCATGAAATATATACAGCTTTCTACATGATTTACAAGACAACCACACCAGCACAGAGGGCGGACAACCCTCTGGCAGGGCCGACCCACCAACGGGCGGCAAAACCAGAAAAAAATAAAAAATGAATAGAACTGAAAGACAACAAAAATGGAGAGGGAACACACCAGACAGATGAAAAACCAGCAAGAAAAGAGACACCAACCTGAGAATGCTGAAAGGAGGAGGAAAGAAGTCACTGTAGAAGCTTTGCAATAGCTACGACTGCCAAATGATCACAACCTTCCACTACGAAGCACTCACAATCACTTGAAAAGGATGGAAGTATTTAGCATTGATTATCATTAACTCTTTGCAAATTTCTCTGAAATCGCTCTGAGTGCGTGAGTGTTTTAGTTGTGGTAAATGTGAAAATGACAGATAACTTCTATTTATACCCACGGTAAAAATGCAATCCACCTCCTTCCGGCAATCTCCAGATAGGAAAACCTCCGGACCCTGGGCCTGGGGATTCCCCACGATGATCACCTTAAGAACATCGTGGCGAAGAATCCCGAAGTCCAGAGTCTGGCTCCCAAAAAAGAACAACCTCTGGGACCAGGGTCCTGGAGATGAGAAACCAACCAAACAAAACATGACAGCGGGGAAGAAAACCCCAGAGAAAGAAAATAAAATGAGAAGGACAAGGAAAGAACCGCAAGAAAAAACAACAAAAAAAAGGGGGGGGGACCTAACATTTTGCGCACAAAATGTAGGGATGGGGATGCAGGGCATAACAGGATCCTCTTTGACCCACAGCTTCTGAATGACCAGTCCTAATTAGGATCCTATAAAACTCCTCGGTATACTCTTGCACTGATTTTTTTACCTACCTCAAACCTTGCATATTCTTGAATATGTCTAGTTCATAATACACTGGAATGAATTGTTTCTTTAGCTTTTCAACCATTCAGTTCATTCTGATGATCTTGTCTTTACCTCTCTGAATTCTTTCCAATTGAACTTGTCTCCACCATATGTTTGCATGGCCTTTTAGCTTTGGATTTGAAAATCAAATTCTATCAGGATCTTCTACTTCTTCATTCTCAATGTAGTCATCCATCTCATTAACCCAATAGATTAATTCTTCTACCCTAAGGCTTCCAACAAATGTAGAAACTTAGATCTTAGGTCTTTTCCCAATTTTAGAGACAAATCTCAGAAATCTACCCTCCTCTACATCTCTGACATCTTCTACAAATTCTTCAAAATGATATTCTTCTTTAGATTCTTCACCATTATCTTTGTGTTCTTTAGATGCATTCTTTCATTTCAATTCCTCTTGCAGATCTTGCACTTGCTTCTGCAAAGCTCAAAAATATTCAAGATTGAACTCCTTAGGTTCTTCTTCTGTGATCTTGCAAGTTTTTTTTGGAGGCATCTTCGCTCCACCAAAATATAGTAATTGGAAACCTAAATCCTTCTCCAATGATTGAAACTAAGCTCTAATACCATCGGATGCATTCAAGCTTGGAGGATCTAATGAAGGATTGTCCAAACTTGCAGCCATCAACCATAACAGTGGAAAAAAACAATAAAAAATAATATAATCAACATTCAACTTTATATTATCATAGAGAACCAATTAAATTCAACATGTTGGACTGTAAGGCCTTCCTGGTTATGTCCAATTAAAAATAATAACTCTAAGATCTACCATAGATCTTCTGCAAGCATCTGACCATTTACCTTCTGCTAAAACATAAACTCTTTAACCCAACTTTCTCTATTCCAACACTTAGATTTGCTCCCAAATATGATGCCCAAAGCTAAAAATAGAATACAACTTAAATAGAAGTGGCAACCAACAGGTCAACCTATAAGATCCATAAAATCTAACATTGGAGAAGCCAATGACCCATATTTAGGTCCACATAATCCACAATAAGAGCCCCAAATTGAATGTCATGACCCAAATTAAATACACAAGGTCGACCTCGATATTTAACAAACTAAACCCAATTGGTGAGAAAGAACACCAAAAGACAGACCACTGGGTGAGCAATAAAACCAAGCCACAAGAAACTAGTTAGTGAAGTAAACGAGCCAACCAAACCCCACTCGATGAAACAACTGATCAAAAATCACAAATCACCAAGTCACCAACAGTTACCGTGTCACCAAAAGTGACTAAGTATCGAGCAACACCATCGAACAAAATACCACTGAGCTTAGTCACTAAGTCGACCAACCACTGATCAATAGGAAAGTGAGCAGCCAAGTACTCAACCGAGGACTCCTCCAAAATCTGAAAAAAAATTATTTTTGTTTGATAAAGAATTTCCAAGAATCCTAGGATTCTCCTGCATCACCTACCTTACATGACTAGGATTACTAGAATGATAGACATGTATGGTACACTTTACCATGAACTTTCAAATCAACTGGAAGAGAAGCTAGAAGTTCCCAAAGAGTACTCATCCTTGGAGTATGAAAATGATAGTGAGGGACCTTATGAACAACATATCCCTCACCAGATGACAAAGCCACCTAGTTTTGAGTAGAGCATAAAGGTGCATTACATAGAGGCAACAAGTGAGCCTCCTCAGAAGAAGCATAAAGCAAGGGATGGAGAATCCTCTAAGATAAAAGAGCTTGAAAAGAAAAAGGACAAAGTAGCTGCTTTGGTCATTGTTGATAGGCATTACCATCACCTATTGAGAAAAAGGATAAGAGAGGGAAAGAAGAAAGAGAGCCAGGAAGAGATTGAACTACCTCTCAATTTGTGGAACGATGAAAGGGAATTTTACCAAGAAGAACATTTGAATGATGATGCCTTCTTCAAAAGTGATGAGTTCAAGAATTTTCTCAATTGGAGAAAACAACAAGAATTAGGTAGCCAGTTACAAATCACAGAGGGCACCACACTAGGAGATGAAGCATTGTAGGCTCTAAAAGCCTATGATCCCAGCTCTATAAGTATAATAGTGGATGAGGCATGACAATTGGTAAAGTCAAGTAGAATGTACCTTGTACCATGGTGGGATCTAGCCCCAACATTCATTATAGATCAAATAAGGAGACAACCAGAGGCTCAATTATCCTCTGAGAGTCAGATAGGGGATATAACCAGAGGCTGTGGCTATGACCCTAGATCTCAAACCCTTTCCATGTGGTCCTTCATGACAAGGACACAAAAGACTTCCTTGATAAATGTGCCAGATAAGATGGATGGGGACAAAATTATATGGATAGTACAAAATACATTTGATTTATGGGTCTCCAAAGATATCACCCATTTTTCCCACTTGAATGAAGCCAAAATAGAGAAACTGTCAAAGAGATATGGAAGGCTTTTGGATGAAATAATTGTCTTGGCCAAAGAAAGGGAGAAGTGCCTGATGAAAATCTAATTGTTGGAGAAACAATTGGAGGACTTAAAGAAAAATTTGGAAGAAGTATCCAAGGCTCTTCCTCCTCCTATTAAAGAAGTTGAAGTTATTGTCCCTTCTTTCACTAAACCTATTCAAGTAACTGAGACATCTGACAAGGAAATGAAGTTTCTCTCTGCCTTGATCAATATTATGCAACATAGAATTAATGTATTAATATAGAAAATTTGGATGCAGTCCACGAGGCTTACAATTGTATGCACCCTAAAATGGTCTCCTAGACTTTGGGCCCCATTTCTCAATTTATCAAATCCCTGAATCAATATTTTCAAATATCAACAATATCAATTATATCAATTTCCTTGATCAAATCATAATCAA
>MU228100.1:472160-490590 GCA_018584345.1 Thuja plicata
GCATGATTTACTAGCAAGGTTATAGGCTTAATAGCTCTAGCTGAGAGCATTCTAAAAACCCTTGCACTCCATGCCTAGGGAGCTATGGATCGATTTTTGAGACCTCATTCTTGAGTGTTCTTGAATGAAAGGATTCATAGAAGCGTGACACAATTATAGCACACAACAATAAGTTGCATGATATTGACAAGGATGTAAAGGATGCAATAGAAAATTCAGATCCACTATTCAGCATGTGATCTTGCAGGGGCTCTATGTTTGAAAGGCTAGAAGCACTACAACCCCACAAGCCAAATCTTTCTGAGTTAGTAAATCATGTCGGGGAAATGATTGAGCAGGTTGGTGCATCTCTGTCCTTTTACAAGGGAAAGGAAAACCAGGTACAATTAAAGATGAATATGTTTGGCTTTGACTTCAGCAAGTATGTCCCTCCTTACATAATGAGAAGGATGAAGTGAAAGGTGTGGAGGAGTGGAGAAATGAATTTGATGCATTCCTTCCAGAGAAAGAATCTTTCCTTACAAAGGATAATATTTTAAATATGGAGAAATATAATAAGGCCCTGGATGATATTTCCAAAGATGAAATATATTGTGCTAATTTTGTGGCAGATACACGGGCTATCACCCGTGCCAGGTGTGAGAGATAGATGAAGCAGTTATAGGGCATCAATAGTTTTGATTGGCCAACATAGGAGGAGGTTTCATTATGGGACAAAAGAAAAAATCCAAAGAAGAAAAAGTAGGCAACAACATACTTGCAGGCAATGGAGGAAGATTGAATGACATTTGGCACCTTACCACAGGGAGGGTAACTATCTCAAAGAATAGTGTATGCTAGCCATGTAGGTGGTCACTATTTCTCACAACAAATTTTAGAAGATACCTTGAATATATGTGGACAAAGGTGCCAACTACTAAAGTTTCAGAATGATTGCAAATAGCTACTCAAGTTCTCCACTCCACTGATGGAAAATGATTGTAACTATTTTTGTCTTTTAGCTCCTTTTTACTTTTCCTAGCCATCTAAAGCTTGTTTCATCCTGATTCTTCCAAGATTCCAAGATGGTTAGTAAGTAATATAAATAGAAAAGATTTTTTAATTGTAAATGATGGTGAATTCACAACTGCAAGATAGTTTTCTAATTTTAGTCTTGTCTTAGAGTTTTGAGTCATTTTGAATGTATTGAGACAGAGAAAATTTAAATTAAAATACGGTGGAATTCGTTTGCACACTTATGATGTCTTCCTGTGGTCATGTTTTAAATTCTTTTGTACTAAATTTGTAAGGAAATTTTAATACACTGTTTACAAGGTAAATTGTGGAATTATTCCTCAGTTTCTTTGAAGGGAAGGGCAATTCTAGACGACAGTTTCAAGGGATTTAAGATTTACATGAGAATTTGATGGCTGGGTGCAGAAATGAGAAAAATGACTTCTAAGGCATTTCATTTGGGTTTTGGGTGTGTTGTTGTTACAATATTTCTATGAATGTATGTTCATTTAACTCATTGTCTTGGATTAGGAACTGGTTTATACTTGATAGGTAGTTATCATCATCAATCTTTAAACTAAATACATTTTTATTTTACAATATGTCATGTATGAATATTGAACATCAGTGTTTAAGAAACAAATCCACTGTAAGATTTGTTGTAAAGTAGTAAATCAAAAGAGGTACACCCTCTTAAGTTTGTGGAGCTCCAATTGAAGGAGGATTTCATCCTCATTAATTGGCCTTTTACTTGATAGAATCAGCAACTGGGAATCATATAGTTGATCATTTACTAATCTATTTGATTCTACAACAAAAAGCTCCAACACACTATAAACCTTAAGGTCTCCTTAAGCCATTAAAACTAGAGATCCTATCATTTTGATGTTTTTGAACATTAGTCCAAGGTTATGTCATGTTTAGATTCCCCCCTAACTGTTTGGAGTTAGTTTGGTTGTCTTTTGCAACATTACCTTAAAACTGTCAAAATGTTCTCAAGAAAAGTTGCATTGTTTCCGAGAAAAGTTGCTTGTTACTGAGAAAAGTTGCACTCTTGTCGAGCATGAGGTTGTCAACATATTGTGGAGTAACCTAACGTAGTTTCGTTTGGTATTCCATCAGTTACGAATCGCAGAGGGGCAGTTGAATCGATGGTATCATGCTATAAAAATGCTCCCTTGGAGAGGAGAGAAAGAGAGAGAAGATAGATATGTAATAGATATGTATGGCTTCATAAGTTTTTAAGGAATATCAATATTTTTCTAAGTGTGTACAACACTGTGCAGTTCCACCAAGCAAAGCCAGTAACATATTTTTATGATATTGTGAGTTTAATTTCTGTTGCAATTTATTTCATTCAATTTAGTATTGGTTTATTTATAGGAGTTAGAAGTGTTTTTGTAAGTGCAGTCCAGAAACCCTCCTATTTTGGGTATGTGCATAAGATGGAGCCCTAACTTGAGATTTCTCTAGTGGATCCTCATGACTATTTGGAAAATGCAAGTTAGACACATGTACTATAGGAATTCAGAATCTCAGGAACTCAAAGTTAGATCTGCAATTTTTAAGAACAAGCCCTAGATCAAACATCCTCATGTATTTGATGAGTCAAGTAAGTAAATATATGGACAGATGATGGATCATCTGATGGCACTTGGTAGGTTGGTTTTTTGGGTATTTTGGGTTATTTGAATACTCCTGGGTGATTGTATCAACTCTGTTTACCCATCTCTCGATACTCGGTTTGCCAACCAAGCCTAATTTGGCCAATTAGGTTTGCATGTCTTGTAGGTGTTCAAAGGTATTGGAGTAGAGTTGGTCTCTGTGACTTTTGGGATTTTTGTAACTTCCTAAAGGGTACCTAATTTGTTAATTTATTTTCCAAGTCCCTTTGCAAAAGGAAAAGTTGTCTTAGGAAAACCACATAGAAAAGGCTACAAGGATTTCTAGTACAATATTGGTTTTAACTTGTTGCCTCGATTTGAGAAATTGGGTTCACTTTGTGGCTTCTTGCAGTTTTTCTCTACATCAAAAATTACATATCATATGTTTACAATTACATATCAAAATTTTAATTACATTATTCTCATGGAATATCCTAATACATGAATGAGAATAATGATATATTATTCATAACATGGCACAAATGTGATGAATCATCTCGAAGAAGCGAGAATATGAAAAAAAATAACTATGAACCATCCAAGCACACAAACAAGTCCACTATACCTCAAAAGAAGAAGAATCACTACCACACAACCATGTGGAACCCAGAAGCCCACCTCCCATCCTGAGGAGATAGATACTAGCCCTGTGCACATAAGCAAGAACATATGATTACTAGGATAGAATATAGCTCAAGGTAAAATACAACATAAAGGATCAAAAATAAATAAATGAAAACCAATTTCTAGATACCAAAGGAAACCATGACATTTTTGGAGGGAACCTAGGCCACATGCAAGGAGAGAGTTATCACATGGACTCCATCTTGAGTTACCCTAGACTGGTTATTCTAGGACCTCAGACCCTTAAGACAGACTCATGTGGAACCAAAATACCCTCCCATGAAGACAATGAAATCGAATAATACCTTCTTAGTAGGTATCATCACATTCCCATCCTTAGCCTTTACTAGTTCTTAAGGAATGGATGAGGCATCCGCATTAATATTATTTAATATTATACTAAATTTTATTAATTAAATTGTCACTTTTCACAACCCACATTGGGTTACCCTAGACTAGCCTCTTTAGGGCCTCAGAGCCCCATTTCAAGTCACTCCCCTACACTATACTTAGATAACCTACCCTTACAAGCCAAAAATTAAAGTTCATAAAAACTCAGACTTAACCATTGGATCCTCATTTGTTCAATGTATAATGCAAATCACTGATATAAAAGATCAGCATACACACAACCCAATTAGTATATCATAGGAATTTCTCTAGATTCTAGAGCATAATCCAAATGCCACAAGACACATAATTACAGGACTCAATGTTGATAGAAATTTTATGGACCCATTAATAATTGAGTACCAAAGGCATTTGTGTGTCATTAATATGCCAAACAATATATCATTAAGAAACTTAACCAAAATAAAATAAAAAATCAATGGTACCAAGAAAGCCTCAAATGACCATTAGGAATATGCATAACAAAAAATACATAAATACCCTCATACTTCTGGCATCATTGGAAAGCTCCCAAATACTAACGTAAAAGATGACAAGGTTAAACTCTGCATTGACAACACATATGTGTAGAATATTTTATTTACTTGTTTATAATAATTCATATGCAACCATACTACAATATTAGCAATTTCCATTTCAACATAACTTTTAACACTACTAATAAAATTAAACAATTGTATTTCAATCCCATATTATATTTACACAAGTAATCCTTCTAAATCACAAAACACATTAAAATAATTTTGAAACAAACCAATGAAAGCTATCGATTACATCTAAACCCCACAATCCTTAATTAAAGGTATAGATAAATTATTCACCACAACATCTAAAATCTGCTAACAACAAAAGGAACGATTCATAGATACCTATAATGTTATGAATATAAGAAATTACAATATTTGAATTGCGTTACAGAAGACGAAACTGAAAAAAAAAATCAATAGGAAAAGCAAGCAGATTTCATGTCTCAAATGAACTAAAAACATGGGGGATTACACCAAAGATGAAGAATAAAATTCAATGCTTCTTGTAGATTAAGGAGTGGGGAGAAGAATAAGCAAAGGAAGATGTAAAACTTCATGCCAAGAATGAAAAAAAAAACACATCACAACTGCATGACTGGATAAAATATAAAATATAAAAGATAGAAGTAAATATGATTAAGCTTGAATTTCTAGTTTTGATTGTGTATGTGTTTTGACATCAACGTTTTTTATCACACTCTGTGATCTATCATCAGGATGTAAGAGAAAAGAACATGAGAGATATGTAAATAATTTAATATATCCCTCATGTTCTTTCCTCTTACATCCTGATGATGGATCACAGAGTGTGATCTGAGATGTTGATGTCAAAAAAATATACACAATCAAAACCATAAATCCAAGCTTAATTAAAATGGATTGTAGAAACATGATATATTAAATATGATTAGTTTCCAGAAATCAAGTGGTTTGTTGGAAATTTACACATGCAAAGTAATAAATTTTTATTGGCAAAAGTGTGAGAGATAAATTAGTCAAAACACCAGAGTAAATACAGGAAGAGAAGCGCAGAAGTTTATGTTCAAACAAAAAGGCTCCAAATCAAGGCTCAAAAGCAGTCATTACATAGAGTCAAGGATATGCATCAAGCTGGACAAAAATGAGGTCTTCTTTCCAACCAAGCCATGCAATAAGAAGCCAGTGCTTAAAGATCACACTCTAACTTTTGACTTCTTAGGTGGCTCATGGAGCGGCTGTTACTCTATTCCGTCCAACACTTCATCTCGTTTCTTTGTCGTCTATAATTTTTAAGTCTCGTCAATTCACTGTCACCTCAGCAGTCAATTTTGAATCTACAGTCACTGTCACTGTAGCAGTCAAGTTTGAATCTTTGTCTCTGGCCAATAGTTAATTTTGAATCCGCATCGAGTGCCCAATCTATTAAAAAGAGGAGTAGAAGGATTTCTTGCAATCATTTAATCATATTTCACGTGCTCAATGAGTCATTTCAATTTTAAGGGGGAAATATTCACTTTACCATGGAGATTGAAGAGGGTGTAAAATGTGTGGGCTTAAATCCACTGGGAGAGCAGTCTATTGTTGGAAGCATATTATAGTTCAATATCTTCAGTTAGAACTATTGACACTATTCCTTTATTAGCTTTGGTCAAACAAAATGTTTCTACATTTGCTTGTATTGGACATTACAAAAAATTCATAGCTGCGCATTCTTCATTCTCGCATCCCTTGTGGGATTCTTTTGCTCCTCCCAACAAAGCATTACCACCACCATTTTCATGTTTGAAAGAAGTAGAAGCAATGAGGAAAAAATAAATAAATATAGTTTCACGAAGCTTTCTAGATGACAATGATCATCATCTTTTTCCTATGCCTCCTCCAATGAAAATGGTAAAAGAAATCACAGTGCACGCAGAAGAAACTTTTCCAAAATGGCCCCTTTCTAGCAGCTATTGTAGAGTGCGGGAAGGAGAAGAACAAAAAGTGAATGATAAATCTTCTCTCTTTTCTTGAAAGAACTCATGATCGATCAGTGATTGTCAAATGAGTGTGAAAAGCACGAGGGTATTGGATCCATCCTCATCTATGTTTCTACAATGCAATGCTATATATAGATCATGAAAGTGAATTTTATCATATGGTGCAACTTATGAATTAATGTACTATTTCGAGGAACAAGAGAATTATATTTTAATAGGATCTTCTAAGTTTATTATGTGGAAGAAGGAACATTTTATGTAATATTATCTTTACTCAATTAATCTGAGTTTTAAACAATCAAATTTGGTTACGAACATAGTTCAAAGTTCATTGTTCTAATTCTTGAAGATGTAAGAAGTAGTGGTTATATATTCTAAGGTAAATTATAATCAAAACAACAACAACAAAAAACCATAAAAAAAAAAAGAAATTAAAAATATTCTTTGACTTCTCTCATTTTCATACTTCAGAATTCTCCTTGCCCTTCAAGGCCCAAAATTTATCATGTACAATCTTTATTTTATGCCTTGATCTTGTCAATAAATTCTAGTAGATTTTCTTGATAATAATTTTCTCATGTTACTAGAATGGTTTGATATTTTATTCTTCCTCATTTTCATCAAAGATTACAAATATTTTTGACAATATACTATGCTCTTCTCTTGTATCCTTAGATTAGGAGAAGTGGAAATTTTTGTAAGAATCTAAAAACAATGGGTTTCTTAGTCATTTTATTATTTTGTAGGAATGACTATTGGTAATTTACTTACCAATATCCATGTGGAGACTTTGTTCTAGAGACCCACATCATAGTGGATCATCTTAAAGTATGTTCACTTCAATCGAGTCTTTTTCATTAACACACATCTCGATAAACAACACACACACACACACACACACACACACACACACACACACACACACCTAGTTTCTCTGACCCAAATACTTGATCCTCACTACAAATATTGATTCTAAACCCTCCAAGGGACTTAACATACTTGTTTTATCTTATCTTCAAATTCTCAAGCACTTTTCTTGCATAGTTTTACTCCAAACTCCAATTTGTCCTTTCTAGGCACACAATCCTATTCCAAAAAGTTCAGTAGTGAGTGTTTTTGGTTGTTTTCTCCAAAAATTTCCAAAATAATTACAAAAATAATAAGTGTTTTATATACCCTTTATCAATTTATAAAACATATGTGAAACTCAACCCACATTGTTTTGTAACATCATGCTCAAAAACTATTGTCCTGAGTCACATACCTAAGCCTAATTGCTCCATTTTACAAAGGAACCCATTTAATAAAATTATCCTAGACCTTTATGTTGGATGATATCAGGTTTGGATACTATTCATTCTATTGATATTCATGTTTTGTCACTGATGTCAACATATGTTTTTTTGGAAGAGGACAGACTGGTTACTTGACTGGCAGAAGTGTATGGACACTATAAAAATATTTTTAGAATGATCAAAGTTGGTTACATGAAGAAGGATGTGTTTTGACCCTATCCCTAAGGTCACCTGGCTTTATGTTACATATTGAGGATGTTACAGTTGATTTAGTGAAGACTGGTTTCTGGACTGTAACTGTGGTGCTTGACAGAGCAGGTCTCTGTGTTTTGGGTATATCTTACTGGTAAAGATATTTTAGGTGATGTGATCTTACTAGGTGAAAGATGACATATTGAGGAATTTTGGGTATTGATTGATTGGCATGAGAATTCTGGTGACATTATTTGTGGTGTGTATTCTGGAGGAGACCTATTTGGTGGGCGACTTCAGACATGTAGTGTGTAATACGAATTGTAAGCATGGATTGCAGATCTGGGGTATAACTAATGGACTGTATTTGATGTTTACTTTTTATAGGTATCATGTGTATCTTAGTAAGGGGTTAAACAATTATTTTTATATTGGGAAAGCCTAATTGGCTGACCTAATTAATTATTTGTGTATTAGGAAAGCTTAACTGGCGAACCTAATGAATATTGTAATAGGGTATATGAGTGATCTTTTCTTTTAGAAAGATGTGGTAGTGAAAGAGATTGAAAAGGAAGAGAAGTGAAAGTTGTGAGGCTTGTTTTGTTGTTGGATGTAGAGCAGAGTTTGTGACAAGAATGATTCATTGGAAGTGACCAAGAAAAGACAGTTGCTATCAGACAGTTCACTGGATTGTATATTCCTATATATACTTGTTCAGATTGTGAATCCTGAGGGTGTCTTTAAGCTTCTTTGGGCAGTGAGCCTACTACTTTTCTTGACTCCTAACACGGTCAGTCTCCTAATAGGGAATGTGTATAGTAATGTTGTAATAAGCTCCTAACAGGGCTAAATCTTTTAACAGGGATACTATACTCTCAGGACATTATTTGTGGGTGCTAATTCCCACTGGGGTTTTACCTTTAACAAGTTTTCCTCAAAAACAAGTATTGTGTTATTGTGTTGGCATTTATTGTATTATCATTTGCATTGCAGTTTTGGTTTATAAAGTTTAAAGTTTAATATTCAATATCACAACTGATTGACCCCCCCCTCTTAATTGTCTTGTGGACTATTATTCCTAACAATTGGTATCAGATCTACTGGTCCTTAGAGACAAAGATTAACAACTTGAAGTGATCCTGAAGATGAGTTACTACAAGAAAGATTGTCCAAATTTTGATCCTGAAAACTTTGACAGTTGCAAGAACAATATGACAACACATTTGGTATGTTTGGGACTTGACTACTTGATGATCATAAAGAAGAATGAAAATATAGTGACTAAGGATGAACTGAAGAAGGCTACTAAAGATGAAAAGAATTTATTTGCATGTAATATTGTCACAAGGGAATCATTGATCAACTCACTTTCTGAAGATGAATTCACTGAAGTAAAAGACTTGGATTCTACACATGGGATTTGGACAAGATTGGAGGCACTGTATGAAGGAGATAAGTTTACAAAATAGGAAAAGATACAAAATTGGAAGACAAAGATGGAATCACTGAAGATGAGAGAAGATGATAACATTAGGGCATATGGACAGAGAATTACTAAAGTGGTTACTGGCATTAGAAACTCTAGAGATACTTATAGTGAGGAAGAAGTGATTGCAAAGATACTCAGATCTTTGACACCTGCATATAGAGCCAAAGTACAAGCTATAGAGGAGATTATATCTTTGACACCAAACTTCACTAGAGAGATGTTGATTGGAAAACTAACTACTTTTGAGGTCACAGAATTGGGAGGTACTTTACCTAAAGTTGAGTCAACATTCAAGGAAACCGTGCATAAGAATAAAAATACCTTATTAGGAATTGTGAGCACCATCTATGGTGACCTAAGAGAAGAGCTTGGAGACTATGCTGAGGGATGGGAACAAATATAGGAGGAAGAAATAAATATATATGAAGTGGTAGCATTGATCTCTAGAAGAGAGAAGAGAGGTAAGGATAAATTTGAAGGAAAATTACCTTTGAAATGTTTTTCATGTAGCAAGATTGGTCATTTTGCATCTAGATGTCCTACAAGGGTTCTTAAGCATAAACCTAAGTTTTACAAATCAAAGTATCCTAAAGACAAGGAATTTTATTATGCTAGTTAGGGTATTTTTGATGATGATGGTGACTATGATGAAATTGGATTTATTTCTATAAAGGATGATGAACCTATACATGAAGAAAAATCCTTAGTATCTCATGTTGAAAAGAAATCTAAATGTGTTATAGATAGTGGTTGTTCACATCATATGACTGGAGATAAAAATAAATTTGTGAAATTGAAAAGATATGATGGTGGTATGCTTAGATTTGGTGACAATACTCCTAAACTTATTATTGGAGTTGGATATATTTCTCTAGATGGAAAGACTAATACTGACAATGTATTACTTGTTGATGGACTTAAGCATAATATGTTGAGTGTTGGAGAGTTGAAATTGATTAATGGTAAATGCTCTATCAGAAGTAAATCAAGAGATTTGATCACATCTGTTACATAATCTAGAGGTGATGTATTTGAATTGAATACATCTGAAGCTACTTGTTTTATTGCGAAGGTTGATGATAGCTGGCTATGGCATAGGGGTGTGTGCACCAAGTTGTGGACCAAAAAAGTTGACACATCTTTAAAAAAAAATCAAGTTTCATATAACCCAATCGGGTTATTGAAAATTCAAAATTGTTCTAGGCTTGGTAACCGAGTCATGTAACTCGATCGGGTTTTGAAAAGAAAAAAGTACTTCAAAACCCTATCAGGTTTTGAAAATAAAAAAGTACTTCAAAACCCGATCGGGTTTTGAAAATAAAAAAGTACTTAAAAACCTGATCGGGTTTTGAAGAAGTAAAAATTTCTACATAACCCGAGCGGGTTTTGTAGAAACTAAAATAGGTTTTATTCTGGAAGCCATAACTTCCACATACGGAGTCTGATGGAATCCATTCAAAAAGTGTTGGAAAGATATTGAGATGATCTAATACATTATTAACCTATGATCATCTTTAGGCATCAAGATCTCTCTCTTTCTCTCTAAATATGAGAGAGAAAGAGAGAGAGCATATTGATTTTCCTATACGTTGCATGTATGGGCAATAATGAGTGCCTATTTTATACCTTACTTGATTCAAATGGATGGGAAAATAATGTTGATGCCTAAATATCATCATATCTTAGTAATGTGTTAGATCATCTCAATATATTTCCAACACATTTTTAACGGAGTCAATCGGACTTTGTATGTGGAAGTTATGGCTTCTAGAGTAAAGCCTATTTTAGTTTCTTCAAAACCCGCTCAGGTTATGGAGAAAGTTTTACTTCATCAAAACCCGATCGGGTTTTGAAGTACTTTTTTATTTTCATAACCCAATTGGGTTATTTTAAATATAGAAACCCGATCGGGTTATGGCTTGGGAAGAGCTTTGGAAAATGATGCAAAGGCTTGGAGGCTCATTTTCCCTCCATTTTTGTTCTTTTAGACATTTTTTCATCTTCTAAGATGAATTCTTGACTTTATCTTCATCAGGTTTGCAATTTGTCAACTGGGTATCTTTATAATTTTCACCATAATCTCATACGTCTTGTTAGCTTTCTAACCATATAATTTTTTCTATTTTTGGACAACATTAGCATAGTAAACTTTAATTTTCTTTACCAATGTCTTGGTTGTCCTCACAGACATATGTCTACCATTTTTTTTAATAACTTTTGATATACTTAATCAAATTAAAAATAAATTACATATTATTTTTCTACACTTGATTCTATACACTTTAAAAACAAATTTTATTTTTTGATTATTTTGATGCAAGTTATGCCTAGCGCACGAACAGGTACCAAATGATCAGAATGCGATCACTTCAAAAAATCACAGAAAAAAAATAGTCATCAGAAAATTACAAAAAAATACACAACTTCTAGATTTCACTCTTACCTATCATCTTACCAAAGGGATTTAAAAAATACTGAATATAACTATATCTTTTGTACCACGCATGGAAACAACTATGTTATGTTTTTCCACAAAAATTAGGAACATGTTTTTGTGCGTGCAAGATTTGACCCTCTTAATATTATCGGTTTTTTAAAACAATTAGTGTTTTAGAAACTAGATTAGGGTACTACAATTTTTATTTTTTACACATCTTCTTATTTTGAGTACATGAGCCTCAAATGCCTGTTCCAAGATCAGGTTTACCCAATTTTAGAAAAAATGTGTCCACTTATACCCCCTTTTTGGTCCACAACTTGGTGCACACACCCATAGAATATTTTGTCATGTTAACTTTGATAACATTGTGAACGAAAGTATGACTAATTTTGTAAGAGATCTACCTAAGATTGTAAATCCATCTAACATTATGTTTAGAGAGTTTGTTATGGGGAAGTAGACCAGAAGCAGTTTTAAATGAAAATCTTATTTAGCAAAAGGGAAGATGGATCTGGTGCATACAAATCTGTGTGGTCCTAGAAGAACAAGATTGTGTTATGGAGAAAGGTCTAGTGTACTTTCTGTTATGATATGGATTGCATTCTTTGTGTTTTTTGTTGTGATGGGGGTTGTATTAACTAGAGTAAAGTTTGAAGCATTTAATGAATTGTTGGATGATATCATTTTTGGAGGCAATGATGAGATGAGAAAGAAGTTATCTAAAGAAATAGAAAATAAATTTGAGATGTCAATGATTGTGAAATGAAATTAGACCTTCTCACACGTTAGGACCTCTAAGAGGACTCTTTGACCCCCGAGGATACATTAGAATACTCAAGTGTGTCCCAAGAGGTCCTATGACCTCTTGGGACACATTTGAGTGTTCCAATGTGTTGAAAGGGTTAATGGGGACTTCCTACGGGTCCTAAAATCATGCTAAGGTGTACTAGGACCCCTTACAACCCTCTTTAACCTCTGGGAACACATTGGAACACTCAAGTGTGTCTCAAGGGGTCCTACAACCTCTTGGGACACACTTGAGTGTTTCAATGTGTCAAAAGGGGTCATGGGATCTTCCTAGGGGTCCTAACGCATGAGAAGGTGTACTAGGACCCCTTAGATCCCTCTTTGACCCCCCAAGACACATTGGAACACTCAAGTGTGTCCCAAGGGGTCCTACGACTTCTTGGGACACACTTGAGTGTTCCACTATTTTCAAAGGGGGTCATGGGGTCTTCCTAGGGGTCCTAACGGGTGATAAGGTGTACTAGGACCCCTAAGGACCTTCTTTGACCCCCAGGGACACATTGGAGCACTCAATTGTGTCCCAAGGGCTCCTACAACCTCTTATGACACACTTGAGTGTTCCAATGTGTCAAAAGTTTTCATGCGGACTTTGTAGGTGTCCTACAACTGTGATGAGTTGTACTAGGACCCCTTAGGTCCCTCTTTGACCCCTGGGAACACATTGGAAAACTTAATTGTATCCCAAGGGGTCCTACGACCTCTTGGGACACACATGAGTGTTCTAATGTTTCAAAAGGGGTCATGGGGTCTTCCTAGGGGTCCTAATGCATGATAAGGTGTACTAGGACCCTCTTTGATCCTTAGCTTCTGAATGACCAGTCCTAATTAGGATCCTATAAAACTCCTCAGTATACTCTTGCGCTGATTTGTTTATCTACCTCAAACCTTGCATCTTCTTGAACATCTCTAATTTATAATCCACTAGAATGAATTGCTTCTTTATCTTTTCAACCATTTGGTTCCTTCTAATGATCTTGTCCTTACCTCTTTGACTTCTTTCCAATTGAACTTGTCTCCACCATATGTTTGCATGGCCTTTTAGCTTTGTCTTTGCAAATCAAACTCTATCAGGATCTTCTACTTCTTCATACTCAATGTAGTCATCCATCTCATTAACCTGTGTGATAAAATGTTGACACACTTCTATGAATTATTCCATCCAAGGTTGCTCAAGAATGAGGCCTCAAATATCAATCCATAGCTCTCTAGTCATGGAGTGCAAAGGTGTGAAATGGAAGCCCTCAGATTGACCTAGCTAGTGCCTGTGCAAGTACACCATGAAATGAGAGATTCAAATGCATAAAAATGAGATCTACTCTATATGATAACAATGCATGAAATGAAATTAATCTAAATGATAACAATACATGGCTAAATCTATGAAAGGAAATAAAAATGAAAGATTAATCTATGAAAATAAACATGAATCTAATCTACAAGAGGAGCCATGAATGCAAGAAGAAGAAGACAAGAATATAGAGAAGTTGCAATATCCAAGCTTAAGTGCTCAAATCCTCCTCCAAAATTGCTCTCCAAACCTGCAGCATAACAATACTATGAAAACCTAATATGAAAATGATTGATGATTGATTGATGATTAATGATTGATTCATTACCAAATGAGAAGGAGAGATTTCCTTTTAAAGAAAAGTGAACGGTTGAGATTAAGAGGAAAAAATCCCACCACTTAGGAGGATGTGAAGAAAAAGGAATTTTTATTTAATTTTCATTTAATTTATTTCCTTTTTCATCAAATAAAGTGCTTTAAGTGGGGATTTTTTATTTATTTAATTGAAAGAGGGGTTTTCTTTCAATTAAATAAATTAGAAGAATTTTATTTAATTAAATGGGGGAAATTTAATTAAATAAGATGAATTTATTTAAAAGGGAGATTAAATCTTTTAATTAAATGAGAGAAATTTTATTTTATTAAAAAAAAATTAAATCTTTTAATTAAATAAAAATGATCAAACCTTAGGAAATATTGAAATAATTGAATAATTGAATTGATTACAATTTGATCAAGGAAATTGATTTGAATTGAAAATATTGCAAAGCATTGATTCAGGAAATTGATAAATTGATAAAATGATCAATGGGGCCCATAGTCTAGGCGACCATTTTGGGGTGCATACATTTGTCCCTCTTTGACAAATGTGTGGTCGACTTGGGAACACATGTAGTCAAAGAATGCAGTTGAAGTGTGAGGTCGACTTGGGATCACAAAACAACCCAGATGTGTGGTCAATTTGGGAACACATCAAGACAGAAAATAAGCAAAATTGAAAAAGACAAAGTCAATATCGACATAAGTAATTGACATGTTCGAGATAAGAATGTCAAGCAAGGATGATATAATTGATAAAGCTGAATCAAAGATTGAAGTTTGATAGGTACTGCCCCCTCATGATCGAAATCAAAATGAGATAGAGGAGAAATAGCAAATTGATAAATTTGATCAAATCGAACTAAAGATAAGATTCTTGATGTAAGATAAAAGATATAAGGATCAAAGAACCAAGGTAGATCAAGCATGAAAAATTATGCACCAAGGTTGAATTAGAAGAAAAGAAGTGGGGTGAAAGTGAATGGAAGATAGAATTTTGGAAGAAGTGGAGAGAAGAAACAGAATTTGCCCCAAGAAATAGAATGCCCCAAAATTAATCAACTGTTTAAGATAAAAAAATTTGATTGAGATCACAAAAGAAGATAAGGAAATGAAGATCAGAACGTGATCACAGTTGATTAAAAGTCCACAAGAAAGATGAAGGAAAACCATCTCAAACTCATAATGCAGCCTAAAATGCAAACTAACATGAAGTCTAACAATGCAAGCTACATGAAAATGCAAAGGTGTACTTGCAATAGAGAAACAAACATAGGATTTTTGTGTTCATCATTCATAAGAGAATGTAAAGGAACTTGTTTTCATCATTGGGCCATTATTAACGGACATCGGAAAATCACACAATCATCACTAGTCACAAGTGCAACTATGAAGATATGAATGTAATTTATATTAGAAACATCACACAACCATCACTAGTCACGAGCGCAACTATGAAGATATGAATGTCATGTATATCGGATTTTAAATGTGGAAAGATTCTAACATAAGCATCAAAGACATAAAGGTCAAGATGACTGTGATGTTAGCTTACCCAATTTAATATAGCAAAACCACGCTCGCATCAAGGCATAGAGGCTAGGATGACCAACAAAATGGTTGTGCAAAAATAGTGAACCATAAAGCAGGAAGAAAATTAAAACATGCCCCATGCCCCAAGTCCTCTAGCTATGCATCATAGAGAGACTTATTAGACAAGGACACTCAACGAAAATCAATAACAGTCAGCACACAAAGAAAAGATCATGACATAGCTCAATCATTAAGTGTTGCGTATAAAAATTGAAGTGTGTTAACTGATACTGAGTTCCCAGGATAAGGAGAAAATGCTTGCAAGCAGGTAAGATCACATGACAAAATAGGGTAAGACCAAACTGATAAGTGTTGAAAAACACTCGATGTCAGGGGTTTGTATTGGAAAATACAGCTGAGAGTGGTATTGAAAAACACCATTTGCGAGATGTCCTAAAGACTAACACATCCAAGAGACCAAAGCTAACATAGTTATGCCCCCTAGACAAAGACAAAGACCAATTCTAGACCAAGGCAACAAGGACAAGGCATGATGGAGAAAGGCTAAGTGTTGAGGTCACGTGCTAAGAAATAGGGGTGCAAAGGCCTCAAGTAGCGCCCGTTTCCAGGTTTTCACCACTTGGATTTTATTACAATTTTTTATTTTTTTCATTTTTTTTTCTTCTTCCTTTTTTTAGGACTTTTTATATTTTTTTTGAATTTTTGCTACCAAGGCGCCTGTTTCTAGGTTTTCACCAAGGCACTTTTCTATTTTTCTAAATTTTTTGATTTTTTTTTATTTTTTATTTTTTTGTATTTTTGGAATATATAATTTTTTTGGAGATACATCAAAGTGCCTATTGCTAGGTTTTCACCAAGATGATCATTTTTTTAGGACATTTTCTAATTTTTAGAATTTTTGACAATATATCATTTTTTTGAATTTTTTCAGGATCAATAATTATGTACAAAGGATGCCCCCAGACAGAACGGGCATCAAACTCCCAAGCAAGATCACATTGTGCAGTCCTAATGTTTAGCAAGGTGGAGGAAAAGAGGGATTAGAAAGCTAGTGGAAGATATGGAAGACAGGAGAATGAAGGAGAATGAAGGGAAGAAATCCTCAAAGGAAAACTCCGCAAGAGTACCCAAGCTAGGAAAAAAAGAAATATTATGTAAAGCACATTTGGACAAGTAATGAAAGGATAGCATAGGATAAGTCACAAAAGCGTAATGTAAGAGCGGGAAAGGATGCAGTCCAAAGGAGTAGACATGTCAAGAGGCTTCATAGGACCATGTTTTACTCTTTATTTTTTATTTATTTTTATTAGATCAAGACCAAAGGGGAAAAGGATAGCGATAGGTGAAAATGAATGGAGGAAGATAGATATGAAGGCATGAAATGAATGAAAGGAAGATCATCGTAAGAGAGCTCACAAGATAGCCCAAATGTTCATGTATAGATCAACATTGTCAAGATCAAAGAGAGAATACAGAATGGATGAAAGATGTAGGAGAACTACGCATGACGCCTGATTGCCAGGTTTTCATCACGGTACCTATCCAAGGTGCCACAAGGGAGTGGTTTTCACCATAGGATGAAATTATTTCTCTTTATTATTATTATTATTATTATTTTTTCTCTTTTTTTTTAAATTTTTAAATTTTATTTTTTGAAAGAAGGCAAGCTTTTTAGATAATGCTCCTTGAAAGGATAAACCATGATATGCCAAGGATCCAAAATGATATGCTCAAAGATGCTGATAGGGAAAGGAAGATGAAAGACAAAAATGGAGGATAAGGTTTTATGCAAAGCGAGTAAGGTTGGAAGATAGGAGGAATAGGCAAATGAGGAAAAAAAGTAGAAGGTAGAGGGATAGTGAATGAAAGGATTGTGAAAGGGTAGATAGAAAGGAAGGAAAGATCAACGTCAATATACACCTTGAAGGGTGGTGAGAGAATGGAGAAGGAAAAGTGAATGAAGGAATACGTGAAGGAATATGGTGAATGGATAACAGAGGTTGCGGTTTAGGCGCATGAAATGGAAGAATGTTTTTGGAAGAAGATGAAGTGGAAGCCTTTGGAAGCTTGAATGTCAACTTCACTTGTTTCTTAATATGAGACTCTTTCAAGAGAGACTTTGGAATCCATATATTCGTAGGCTTTTCATTTCTTTTTGATGATTTAGAGAGATTATCTTCAATGATGGATTTTGGAACCCATACTTGTCTTGTAGTTTTCTTCTTAGATATCTCTTTTGACTTTATGCCCCCATGTTGATTAGAGGAGACATGGTGAACATTCAAGTTTCTTCCAAAAGACTTGGGATTTGTGGAGGAAGAAGAAGAATATGACTGGTTTAGATGGGTGGATGGATGAAAAGGATTCAAGGGTATGCATCTACGTTGATCTTGAGGAAAGATAGGAGATGGAGGGACGTAAGGACCCAAGATGGATGAAAAATTAGGAGAGTTAGGAGGGGAAAGTGAAGAGACATAAGGACCCAAGATGGAAGGAAAATGTGAAGCCCTTAGTATTGGTGGAGGAGGTCCAAGGATGGACGTGGAAGACACAAAAGGATAATCAATAAGATCATTTGCATGTATATGACAATAAAGGACATCGACATCTTTAGAGTGAGCATTAGGATTTTCAATAGGATCATGAACATCTTGAATAGGAGCATCTCCTTTGACAGGATTGTTCGAAGCTTGAAAAGACTTAGGAAGAGTAGAAAGTGGAAGCAAACATGGAGTGGTAGAATAAGAAGATGGAAGACTTTGATCTTGACAAGGATCTTTGGATAGCATAAGCACATAATTTTTCTCTTGATTTTCAATAGGCTTAATATTGGAAGTAACAACACCATTTTTAATAACCTTAATGGAAGT
>MU228100.1:492024-506236 GCA_018584345.1 Thuja plicata
ATAGAATAGATGAAAATAGAAGAAGATAGACTAGATAATAAGAGGAAAAGAATCAAGAAGATGTGAAAATCTTAGGAAGAAATAGGAAGAAGCATGAAAGAAGAAGAGAAGAATGGAAATGGAAGACAAGGAAGACATGGGAGATGTGGAAGAAAGAAGACCAAGAGTCATTTTGTGCAATCGGATACCATTTAAGTTCATTTGGATGTTGAGCAACATGTCATGAGATTTTTTTTGGGGAGATCTATTAAAGTTTTTATCACTTGGGAACTCAGATTTGTTCATTTTAATTGACCAACTAGATGCATTAACAGATTTTTATCATGAATCAAGCACATAAGACAAAAATCAGGGAGTTCAAACAATCAATGTCTTCAAACAATGAGCAAGGGAAAAAGCAACCTTGCACTTGAACATAGATAGTGTCATAGTATTTCTACTCCATAAAGATCTTACTTGTGTATGTTCTCAAAATTTTTTCCAATCACGCACATAGTCCTATGACACAAAAGGTTGGTTGCACTATAGTTCTTAGTAATGGCTTGACTCTATAACTTTTGCAATTTCAAGTGGGTGAAATCCAATCTTGGTGCATCAAGGTTTTGACACAGTCTGAGAATTTAATCAATCAGGAGCTACTGAGGAGATCTGACAACCCACAAGAAACTACACCCGTGGAGATTTCTTCCACAAGGACATTTATATAGTGGCTATCACTACCATGGAGAAAATGGCTATTACTGCTTGAGGTTCCATCCATGTGGTTGACCCAATAAAGGGAATGTCCACTATGGTTAACCCTCTCTAACAAGGAAGACTCACAAAATGGACCACATGGGGACTTAGTTCGGATTCAAGGGTTCCAAGTTTCTGATTCTCCCAAAAGGGAAAAGAGCATAATCCTCTAGCCTCTTCACCTCACCAAAACATAGCAAACATGATTCATTGACCCACTAATTTGAAATCACCTCATTCAAGGCTCACACAACAAAAAATGACACCAATCTCCTAAAGAGAGAAAGTATTTCCAAAATTTGAAGCCCAAACCAAGTTGACCAATGAGGTAAAAACAAAATCATTCCCTACCTACAAGGGGATCTATCGTCAAGAAGAGATTCACATGTAAAAGAAGTGAATGAAGCCCACTCTCTCAAGATCACCACAAATAGTGTTCATAGGGCTTAATTACTATGTAAATCATTTATGCAAGAAAGAAAATCTAGGTCCATTTTTAGAGCACCAATTGGAAATGTGATCTATGAAAGCAAGAAACACTCAAGCTAGACACATGAGATGTTCATTTTATTTCCAAAATATAAATTTTATAGAGATCAACAAAATAAGTCAAATCCAATGCAACATGAATCATTTTGTTTTTTATCCAAGCAAGTCCAAGCAATCCTCACGAACTCTCCAATAAGCAAGACAAGCAAACAAGCAAACAAGATATGCAATGTATATTCAACTTATATCAAACCCTAGGGTTAGACCTAAAAATCAATTTTTAGGAGCAATAATAACCAATAAATAATACAAATGAAAACTCACATCATGCATTGAACCATGTGAAAAATAAGTGCAAGCTAATCATTAAATGCCCTTTTTTAATTTTGATTTTTGACCTAGTCAACAAAATCTGATTTGTTTGCTATGAATTCAGATCCCAAACCCTAAATATAGAAAAGAGACCCCTGTTAAAAAATAGAGAGCTTTCCAAAAATGTCAAAATTTTAAAAAGATCTTTTTAGTTGTGCCCTAGAGAGCCATTTCCCAAAATAGACTAGTTTTCATAAATTGACCAAATGACCTATAATATTGCATCCAAATTTAAAAATCAAAGAATGGATCCCCTATAGAATTTAAAGACCTTTCCAAAAATGTAAATTTTTTTGAAAAATTCACTGATTTGCACCAAAAATTAAGGTTTTATGAAAAATAAAGAAAATTCTGACTTTTTTACTAGAGCTTCTCTAATATGTCGCCAACCTGCAAACAAAATTTCAGACCAAAACTCCAAGCCGTTTGGGAGATATGATCAAATCTTTGAAAATCTAGGGTTTTCATCTCCAAGCAAATCTCCACAAGGGTTAGGCTTGGAAAACTTCAATAAAATAACCATGTAAAGATTAAAAAATCTGAGATCTGAATAAAATGGAGGAAAATTAGGAGCATCATGCCCCACGGTGGGCATGAAAAAATGTGTGATAAAATGTTGACACACTTCTATGAATCATTCCTTCCAAGGTTTCTCAAGAATGAGGCCTCAAATATTGATCCATAGCTCTCTAGTCATGGAATGAAAAGGTGTGAAATGGAGGCCCTCAGATTGACCTAGTTAGTGCCTATGCAAGTACACCATGAAACAAGAGATTCGAATGCATGAAAATGAGATCTACTCTATATGATAACAATGCATGAAAGGAAATTAATCTAAATGATAACAATGCATGGCTAAATCTATGAAAGAAAATACAAATGCAAGATTAATCTATGAAAATAAACATGAATCTAATTTACATGAGGAGCCATGAATGCAAGAAGAAGAAGACAAGAAGATAGAGAAGTTGCAATATCCAAGCTTAAGAGCTCAAATCCTCCTCCAAAATTGCTCTCCAAACCTGCAGCGTAACAATACTATGAAAACCTAATATGAAAATGATTGATGATTGATTGATGATTAATGATTGATTCATTACCAAATGAGAAGGAGAGATTTTCTTTTAAAGGAAAGTGAACAGTTGAGATTAAGAGGCAAAAATCCCACCACTTAGGAGGATGTGAAGAAAAAGGAATTTTTATATAATTTTCATTTAATTTATTTCCTTTTTCATCAAATAAAGTGCTTTAAGTGGGGATTTTTTATTTATTTAATTAAAAGAGGGGTTTTCTTTTAATTAAATAAATTAGAAGAATTTTATTTAATTAAATGGGAGGAATTTAATTTAATTAAATAAGATGAATTTAATTAAAAGGGAGATTAAATCTTTTAATTAAATGAGAGGAATTTTATTTTATTAAAAAAAATTAAATCTTTTAATTAAATAAAAATGATCGAACCTTAGGAAATATTGAAATAATTGAATAATTGAATTAATTACAATTTGATCAAGGAAATTGATTTGAGTGAAAATATTGCAAAGCATTGATTCAAGAAATTGATAAATTGATAAAATGGTAAATGGGGCCCATAGTCTAGGCGACCATTTTGGGGTGCATACATAACCCAATCGATCGATTCTTCTATCCTATGGCTTCCAAAAAATGTAGAAACTTAGATCTTAGGTCTTTTCCCAATTTTAGAGACAACTCTCAGAAATATAGCCTCCTCTCGATCTTTGACATCTTCTACATCTTCTTCAAAATGATCGTCTTCTTCATATTCTTCACTATTATCTTGGTGTTCTTTAGATGCATTCTTTCATTTCCATTCCTCTTGCAGATCTTGCACTTGCTTCTGCAAAGCTAAAAAATATTCAAGATTGAACTCCTCCTTAGGTTCTTCTTCTGTGATCTCGTGAGTTTTCTTTGGAGGCATCTTCACTCCACCAAAATCTAGTAATTGGAAACCTAAATCCTTCTCCAGTGATTGAAACTCTGCTCTGATACAATCTGATGCATTCAAGCTCGGAGGATCCAAAGAAGGATTGTCCAAACTTGCAGCCAACAACCATAATAGCGGAAACAAACAATAAAAAAAAAAAAAAATCAACATTCAACTTTATATTATCATAGAGAATCAATTACATTCAACATGTTGGGCTGTAAGGCCTTCCCGATTATGTCCAATTACAAAGAATAACTCTAAGATCTACCACATATCTTTTGAAAGCATCTAACCATTTACCTTCTGCCAAAACATAAACTCTTTAACCCAACTTTCTCTATTCCAACACTCAGATCTACTCCCAAATCTGCTGCCTAAACCTAAAAATAGAATACAACTTAAATACAAGAGGCAACCAATAGGTCAGCCTATAAGATCCATAAAATATAACATTGGAGAAGCCAATGACCCATATTTAGGTCAACATAATCCACAATAAGAGATCAAATTGAATTCCATGACCCAAATTAAATACACAAGCTCAGCCTCGAGATTTAACAAACTAAACCCAGTTGGTGAGAAAGAACACCGAAAGACAGACCACTCGGTGATCAATAAAACCAAGCCACAAGAAACTAGTTAATGAATCCACCGAGCCAACCAAACCCCACTCACTGAAACAACCAAGCAAAAATCACAAATCACCAAGTCACCAGAAATAACTAAGTACCGAAAAACACCACTGAGCTTAGTCACTAAGTCAACCAACCACTGATCAATAGGAAACTGAGTAGCCAATTACTCAATCGAGGACTCCTCCAAACTCCAAAAACAAACATTTTTTTTTTTGATAAAGAATTTCCAAGAATCCTAGGATTCTCATGCATAACTTGCCTTACATGACTAGGATTACTAGAATGATAGACATGTATGGTACACTTTACTATCAACTTTCAAATCAACTGGAGGAGAAGCTAGAAGTGCCCAAAGAGTACTCATCCTTGGAATATGTAGATGATAGTGAGGGACCTTATGAACAACATGTCCCTCCCTAGATGACTAAGCCATCTAGTTTTGAGTAGAGCACAAAGGTGCATTACACAGAGGCAAAAAGTGAGCCTCCTCAGAAGAAGCATAAAACAAGGGATGGAGAATCCTCTAAGATAAATGAGCTTGAAAAGAAAAAGGACAAAGTAGCTTCTCTGGTCATTGGTGTTAGGCATTACCATCACCAATTGAGAAAAATCATAAGAGAGGGAAAGAAGAAAGAGATCCAGGAAGAGATTGAACTACCTCTCAATTTGTGGAACAATGAAAGGGAATTTTACCAGGAAGAACTTTTGAATGATGGTGCCTTCTCCAAAAGTGATGAGTTCAAGAATATTCTCAATTGGAGAAAACAACAAGAATTAGGTAGACAGTTACAAATTACAGAGGGAACCACACTGGGAGATGAATCATTGCAGGCTCTAAAATCCTATGATCCCAGCTCTAAAAGTATAACAATGGATGAGGCCAGACAATTGGTAAATTCAAGTAGAATGTACCTTTACCATGGTGGGATCTATCCCCAACATTCATTATAGATCAAATAAGGAGACAACCAGAGGCTCAATTATCCTCTGAGAGTCAGATAGGGGATATAATTAGATGTTGTGGCTATGACCCTAGATCTCAAACCCTTTCCATGTGGTTCTTAGCTACAAGGACACAAAAGACTTCCTTGATAAATGTGCCAGAGAAGATGGATGGGGACAAAATTATATGGACCCAAAGTTGTCACCCATTTTTCCCACTTGAATAAAGCAACTATCAAAAAGATGTGGAAGGATTTTGGATAAAATAATTGTCTTGGCCAAAGACAGGGAGAAGGGCCTGATGAAAATCTAAGTGTTGGGGGAAAAATTGGAGGACTTAAAGGAAAATTTGGAAGAAGCATCCAAGTCTCTTCCTCCTCCTATTCAAGAAGTTAAAGTTATTGTTCCTGCTTTCACTAAACTTATTCAAGTAACTAAGACATTTGACAAGGAAAGGAATGAAGTTTCTCTCTACCTTGATCAATATTCTACAACATATAATTAATGTATTAATATAGACAAGTTGGATGTAGTCCACAAGGCTTACAATAAGTTGCATGATATTGAAAAGGATGTAAAGGATGCAATAGAAACTTTGGATCCACTATTCAGCATCTGATCTTGTAGGGGCTATGTTTGAAAGGATAGAAGCACTACAACCCCACAAGCCAAATCTTCCTGATTCAATAAGTCATGTTGGGGAAATGATTGAACAGGTTGGTGCATCTCTGTCCTTTTATAAGGGAAAGGAAATTCAGGTACAATTAAATTTGAATATGTTTGGCCCTGACTTCAGCAAGTACATCCCTCCTTACATAATGAGAATGAAGAATTGAAAGGTGTGGAGGAGTGGAGAAATGAATTTGATGCATTCCTACCAGAGAAAGAATCTTTCATCACAAAGGATAATGTTTTAAATATGGAGAAATATAATAAGGCCCTGGATGATATTTCCAAAGATGAAACAAATTGTGCCAAGTTTGTGGCAGATACATGAGCTATCATTAGCGCCAGGTGAGAGAGATAGATGAAGTAGTTATAGGGCATCAATAGTTTTTACTGGCCAACACAGGAGGAGGTTTCATTGTGGGAAAAAAGCACAAAGCCAAAGAAGAAAAATTAGGCAACAACATACTTGCAGGAAATGGGGGAAGTTTGAATGACACTTGGCACCTGACCACAGGGAGGGTAACTATCTCAAAGAGGGTGTGTACACCAAAAAAGTGGTCACACCTTTAAAGAAATTTCAAATTTTCAATAACCTGACCGAGTTATTGAAAATTTGAAATTGTTCTAGGCTTGGTAAACCAAGCCTAGAAAATATTATAAAAAATTGTGTGTGCCTCAAAACCCGATCGAGTTATGAGAAATTTCTCACAAACTGATCGGGTTATGAGACTCATTAAGTTTCTAATAACCCGATCGGGTTATGAGAAACATATCAAAAATAGAACAGCCCATGGCTTAGGCCATTTCTAACGCCTAAACCACAGAGGAGAAGTGTGGAGGAGGGTAAAAAACAGCAAAACCCAATTGTTCTTCTAAGAAAACATGATTTAATCAAGATTTTCAACCAATGGTTCCCCATAACAAAGGTAAGTTTGTTTGTTTTTTCTGTGTTTTTTGCAATTGTAATCAAATTAGGTTATTTTATTGGTTTTTTATTTTCTTTTATTAATTTCATTCTAGATTCATCAAACAACCCAAAAAGATGAAAACAAAATGAAAGACCACCCCCCGTAGAAGCACCATCATCACCACTTGTAAACCCTCAAAAACCCTCGCCACCCATAAACCCTCAACCACAATCTCCACCCGTAAAACCTCCTCAAAATTCTCCTCCTCCACAACCATCGCCACCCGTACACCCTCCACATGTACCATTAGGTCATGTAGATGCATCACAAGAGGACCTTGTGCAATGCCTCAACCAAAATAGTGCACAAATTAATATATTGGTCCAATAGGTTGAAGGCTTTTGGTCTTCAACATCACTCTACCCTCGCCACTACATTAGAAAAAGTGTCCAATAGTGCAAATGGGGTGTCTCAAGAGGTGACAAAATGGTGTTCATGGAGGGATAGGTGTCATACATTTTATGTTGATGGTTTATCCTATGAGGGTGTGAAAAGTAAAGGCATAGAAAAACGTGACATATGTGCCCTTTTCACCTATCCTAATACTAGAAATTCCCTAGAAGTTATTACAAAATTATTTCCTATACATTGGTATGTTCATAGGGGGATGAAATCAAATTTTTGGAATGGGTGGTACATGGTATTTGACCAACCACATTTTAATATTAATGAGGTTCCTTTATATTTTTTGAGGAAGCTATACTGTGATTTTATCATTGGTGAGAAGTCGAATTACTTTGACTTTCATGAGTTCCAGGGTAGAGGGAGAGGCTCTGTGCAGGATAGACCTGGGGCACATAGGATTACCCAACCACAAGAGAGGAGGCATAATATGAGAAAACCCCTCATTCATGTTGTGGTCCCAGTAGTGGTGAAGGATTCTATGGATATACAGACTCTTCATGCAGCTGCATCATTGACTAATGTAATTATCCATCATGGCACTTAGTTAGTTGGAGAGGATGGATGAGTATCTGTACCATCTCCATCTTCATCAGATGCACCATTAGGATCATCCCATCCCACACCACCTCCATCACCATCAGATGCACCATTAGGATCATCTCATCCCGTGTGAGCTCCATTATCATCAAATACATTTGCAGGGTCATCCCAGCCCATTGAGTATATTGCATCAGTTGTAATGGTATATGTGATGGGGTAGATAGCCAAGCAAGTGCAGATGGTTTGACATCCCATTCATGTGTACATTGCAAAAAAAGATGTCAGGCATCCACTACTGAGGATGTGGCCCTCCCAGATGATCTGTTGTCAATGGTGTATTGTTTAGAGCTGACACAGGTTTGTTTAAATTTTTGTTTTGACATGTTATTTTAAGTAATAACCTAAATCTATTAAAAGTAAATAAAATTTTATGTATAGAAGAATCTAAATTGATACATGAATAATATGCATTGCAGGGTGTAGCTGGTGGTACAATCACTCCAAGGAGTGATCATTATAGTACACGTAGACATGTAGCTCAAACACCTAAGGTAATGTTTTATAAATATTCCTAAAATAGAATACTACGTTATTTTGAAAATATCATATCTTAATAATTTGTATGGTGGTAACTTAGTGTATGTTTTTTTGCTATTGCTTTATGGTCAAAGATTTTTTTCTAATGTAATTCAACTCAAAAAATTCACTTCCTTGTCTAGCCATCATGACTTAAGTTCATTTGAACTCCCACCCTCCATCCTTGGACTCAATTCAACTAATGTTGAACTCATAGATAGATGCATATGCCAAAAAATCACTTATTGTCTTCTGAATCAACCTTGAACATCATTCAAAACATCTAGCTAGGGTTCTTTTACTCTTATTTTTTGTTCAAAATCCTGAATACAATCTCTGATTGTTCATTAATTATAATATCCTTAATCCTTCAATACACCTCCATGGCCTTCTGAAGACTCCCAACATATATGATTCAGAGGTGGTGGTTGGTGACCTCATTGATCATGTGTGACAACAATCCATCTCCTATTTGTAACAACTTCTCACTTCCAAAGCCCCCTTAAGGAATCACCTTCTAGGCTACCCCAAGTACTCCTAGTGCTTCCCAAACACCATATATTCACTCATGACTTCAACCTTAATTTCAAATCCATAAATAATCTCCTTATGGCCTATCTACCATGTTCCATCAACCCATTAAGTCTAGATAACCAATCCCTTACCCAACTCTCACATTCAACCCTTAAAGCTAGTAGCCCACACCAGTCACTATTTTGTCCTTTTCTCCAACATTACCCAAATAACTAGGGAAATTAAAACATGATTCAAATACCCTTTTGGGATCTTTAAATCCTCCCCAAGATTTAGTATATACTCCTTTGGACCATACCTAAGGTCCAATAGTCATGTAACCTCCAAACTAAGCCTAATTCTCCTCATTTACAAAGAAACACCTAACTCCACTTACTCTCATGACTCCAAAGGCTAAAAATGTCCTTCTAGGGGCTAGGAAACAACATATTTTCAAATCTTCAAGGATCTATCCTTTATCTATGGCCTTAGCCACTAAACCCTCACTTCTAGGATCACACACCTAGGGTTTGATCAAAAGGACCTCTCCAATTCACTCCAGGCCAAACCAACTACATACACTTCACTGTAGACCCCCACATGTAGAATCCATCACAAAACCCCTTCATCCTTGAAGAAATCCACCTTATAGATGACTGGGGTCAAATAAGGGCATGTTCTCTGTCAGTAACCACAACCATCCTTGGTTCTTCAAACACATTCTTACATGTCCTACATAAGATAAGTATGGAAACAGAAATATGTTACATCTTCATTCTCTTCCACCAATCATAGTGACTACAGAGGGTGGGAGAGAATTAGCATTCTAAATCTTCAAAACAAGGAAATGTTGACTGTGTTTAACCAGTCACTTGTTTGAAGACACCAGTCCAATATTCTTCAACTAAACATGGTGAATGATAAAAAGAATGCAAGGGAAAGTGAAAACACAATGAATGCAATTTTTTTATATCATTCCTACACTGATATCACACTTCAAACTACCATTTCAACTCATTGTTCAGACTCTACCCATGAAACAATGAAGGAATTTGCAGAAAATAGTTTTGTTTTATTCATTACGAACTTCTACATTGTTGTTGGATTAAATGGAAGTAGTGCTGAGAGGGGAGGGGTGAATCAGTACCTCTAAAACTTTTAACTCTTTTCACCATTCATCATTAGTAATCATTCATTACTATATAATGGACCATTACTGTAGTTCTTTCTTATGCATGTAGTATCAATTCATGATCTTTAATTGTTTGCAACATTTATAGAAACATTCATGAAAGCGATAACCACATAACACAAGATATTATATCATAGAAAGCTCCTGTTAGGAAGTAAAAATTTGGTGGGGATGGAACCCACAAAACTTCACTATCTATAGAATGGAAGGGAGCTAGTAAAGGATTACAATTGATCACTTCTGATGATCTACACTCTTAGGAGTATTAAGGTGGAGACCTGTTAAGATCTACTCTGTTAAGAGCTTTAGCAACACTAATTTAAGTGTGCACTCGGTTAAGAGATTTAGAATAGGATTGTTAAGTCCATCTTTCTTGAAAGGATTTCTTAAGTGTACTACACTTTTTAGAATGAGTACAAATGTTGACCTGAGTGTATGCAATCTACAATTGTTGATTACAGATCCATTAAAGCTCTCAAAATAATAATATCACCTTTAGTGATTGATGAATACCTTTTCTCTGCTCGTCAATAGCCTATGTTCTATTCTTGAAATTGATTTGATTCTTTTTTGTCCTTCTACATGAAATCTCTTGTATGGTTCTTAGATTCTCTCTGTAGCTACAATCTTCACTGAACAACAACATGTTTCAATAGATTGAGCATCTATTTATACAAGTAATTGACCTATCTTAGAATCATGCTTCACAATGTTAATTATTAGATCCAAGGTTTACAACTTGACCTTGATCTTTAGTTTGCATGTTTTAAATCAGTAAAACTAATTAAAACAATAATAATTACACTGCCTCCTCCACACATAATGGATTTAAAAACAAATCAAGAAGCTATATATACAACTTCAGTGATTTATCTAACATGGAAAGTCAGATCAACTCATTGTAGGATGTAACTGATTGTCAGTTCTTGGTCGTCGGGTTAAACTGATAGTCTGTCGGCGTTCCTTTGTTGAACTAATCGTTGGGTTCCCTTTATCTATCGGGTTCCTCTCTTTTCTTTTCTATCGGGTTGCATTGTTGTTACTCATCGGGTTCCTTTAACCTTTTAGTCATTGGGTAACACTAAATAGTAATTGTCAGGATGCTCTGAACTTGGCAGTATTGGGTAACCTTGGCATTGGGTAGTACTATGCCCTGTCTATCTTTCTAGTGTAAACCGACGGTGTAGATCATGTTTTTCCTTGTGTATACTAATGGAAAAATATAATGCTTTCAATCTCCCCCTTTGACATTAATATCAAAAACTGATATGTGCATAATACTAAAGTGTTTGGTATGTAAACCATGTCTATATCCTTGTCAGTATATATGTACATGTATACTTGCCTTTGTACTATACATTCCCTATTCTTTTCTCTTCCAAATTTTTGACTGTACATCATTTCATATTACTTCCCCCTTTATACTAACTTAAATGTACATATCATTTCCCCCTTTATTTGATACTCATGAAAAAAATGTACAACTTATAAGATGCCAAAAATGTGACAAAAATGTGTAACTTACAAGGTGTCAAGAATATTTGAGTGGGTGTTCTTGATGTCTTTGAGAAATTTCTCCCATTTTTCCTTTAGGTGTTATAGTGCCATGTGCTCTAGCTCTAGCCTTGCATGCATATCATAAATGTTGTCTATGAAAGACATTTTTGGGGTGACAATTAGTGTGTTTGCCTCTGTCACATGTTGTTGCAATAGTGTAAGTGTTGGTAATAGCTGAGCTTGAAGCTCATTTACCTCATCTTTGTACTTCATCTCTGCAATCTATATGTCATGTCTCAATTTTTGAGCTTGTTTGAGTTGCTCATAGTGCAATTTAATTGCCTCTTCACTATTTGTGAGACTTTGTGCACTTGTCTGAAGATCAGCATCAATTTGTGCTATCTAGTCAATATACTCCTATGTGAGTTGATCAAGTGTATATAGTTTCTTTATCAAATTAATGGCTTTCGAGATGATTGGATTAATTGTTCCCACCAATTCAGTAAGCTTTACCTTTTTCAATGCCACTTCCTGGCTTATCTTTTCTGCTAGCTTGAACTCATACTTTTGTTCAAGTATTTCTTCCATGACCTTCTTAGCATCGATGTGATTGCCTCTGTGAGAACCACTAGTTGATCAAGCATTGGAGTTGTCTGATCAACATCTACATCTGGTACTATTTTCTGAAGTATACCTCTTGCTACTTGCAGTACCTTTGCCTCCTTTGTGGCTTTCCTTAGTTTGTCTTGCATTGCTTTTCTCTCACAGAGTCTAGCGTACTTGGTCAACTCAGTTGGATCCAATGTCCTCGGATCACAAACTGGAATCTCAGTGATTTCATCAAGAGTTATTGGATTCTTATGCTTTCCATTTTTATTCTTTGAGACTTGTAGGGACGTAGATGTATGAACTACTATTGTTAGTTCATTTGTCATCTCTAAAGTGCTTGGTGAAGGCTTTGTTGATGAATCCTCCTGTGTTTTCTTATCTGATTGTACCTATTAGTTTGGTGAAGATGTCTCTCCATCAACCTTGGGTGTCTCTGCAGATTTTTTTTCTATTTTATTTTCCATCTCATCTTTTTTTTATTCTTCACTCTAATCTATCTGCTTGTCCTCCTTTACCTTTTGTGTTTCTTCTTTGTTTTGATCAGTAGATTTATCTTTCTGATCGTCAGTTTCAGCTTGCTCTATAGTTATGTCCTTTTTATTATCTATTGTGTCTTTTGCTTCTGCATCACCCTTGTCCTCAGGTGTGCTTGTTTCCTCTGTAGTAGATCCATCATTACCCTCTAGTATTTGGTTTCATTCATAATACAGGAATATTTCTTTGTGTGCTAGCTTTGGCTTTGTCTAGAGTGGTGTCCTGCTTGTCAATTTGTTCTTTTTGAGTAGTGACATCCTCATCTTTTTGTACTTGATTTGCAAGGTCTAGCTCTGTTAAGTCCATAACTAATGTGTCATGTCATGTATCATCATCAACATGCATATCTTTATCATTTGATGTCTTCAAAGCTTGTTTCTTTCCCTGATCCTTAAGTGTAATGAATATCACATCATCTTTCATCTATGGATCTTTGTCAGTCATAATTGGTGATATCTTGGATGTCAAGATCACCCATTACCTTTTCCAAATATATTGGATCCATGTCTTCAACATTGTCCAAGGCAATGTGCTGAGGAATTGCCTTGTCTTTCTCCTCCTCTCTATGAGGTGTTTTGGTGAGAAGTAATTGTCCCTCACGACTTGTTGACTCTGTTGGCAGATCTAGGAGTTGTCTCCATTTTGTTTTGGTCATTGTGTATAGCTCTATAAGCTTATCTTTAAGAACTTTGTAAGCCCTTATATTGTCTATAAACTTTCCTGGGTGCTTCTTCATAATTTCTTTGATTTCTTCAACCTTAGATTTGAGAGGCATAAGTGCAACAAGTACCCTCTCCCTTGCTTCTCTTTCAGTCTATAGAGCATATGACCATTGTTGGGATATTCTATTACCCAACTCTTTTGGTATTTGGTTGATGAATTCAGCTGGTACATATTTGAATTTTACTATTGCCCTAATGATTGCTTCTTGTATCTTATTTTGGTCTTCTGGTTTGAGCATATCTCATTGTCTGATTTTCTTTTTAGTCATTTTACCATGTGTAGCAATGATTTAAACAACCTCATCAATTGTTAGATTTATGTTATTCTTCTTCACTACATCAGCCTCATCCTCTTTATAATCTTCTATGTCAACTTTAGTTATGACCATTCTTTTTCTCCTCTTTGTAGGTGTTACCTTCATAGTTTTTCCCTATTTTGCTGGTTGCTTCCTCTTATAGGTCCTTACTTGACCTTTCTTAAGAGGTGTGGTATTGGTCTTAGCAGTTTGACTCCTTGTCCTCTACTTCTTTGTAGGAGGTGGAGGTGTATCAGATTCAGTCTCCTCAGAATCTGATTTCTGCTCATCATGCCCTTCACCGATGGTATCATGTTCATCAGTTTCCTCTAGTTGTTCTTGTTCCTCCTTAGTAACCAATAGAATATTTTTGAGATTCTTAACCATCTTGTACTTTTTATTGATAGTTTTCTTGATTTCTAGGCCTCTTTTTATCTTTGATCTGGCCTCTTCATAGGTTCCAAACCTTGGTTGTTTGTTGTCAATAGGCTCATTAATCAATGCATCAATTGCATTTGTGGCCTGATCTATGTTGATTTCATAATCCAATGGTGCTAACCAAGCTATCCT
>MU228100.1:506379-517338 GCA_018584345.1 Thuja plicata
CCTTGAATTCAAGGAAGTATGCAGTCATAACAGATTCAAAATTATCTCCTAGTGACTTAATTAGTTCACTAATCTATAATGTCACCAGTTTTGTAGTGTCCCATTTCACTTTTCCTACTGAAGGAAACTACTCTTGAAAGTTGAAAAATATACAGATGATAAGTGATCCGAACTTGCATGTGTTAGTCTTTGTGGACCTGATTGTGATCATGTTTTCATTAAGTTCTTTCAATAAGATCTCACATAGATCCATCTGTATGCCCTTTGTCACTATCTTGTAAGTTGTGCTTACTGATGTTGCAGATATGTTGTTCATCCTTCTTTCTTGAAAGATCTTATAACCAATCACACATGCACCAAACTTTAGTTCCTCATCGATGATGGTGTTTACTTTCAGTCCTCTATTGTCCCATTCAGCTTTTGTGAGATTTGTGACTTCTAGCCTAGAGGGATGCTTGTGAGCCTAAGGCTTGTCATTTATTGGATAACTGGTGACAATGTGAAGGACATCCTTGGTGATTTTCTTGGTTTGGTCTAGCCACAACTTCTAGTCATGCAATCTGCTAAGCACCAACTTAATCTAGTAACTCTTGAATTCCCTCAGGAAATATAGGGAATTAGTTATCCCTTTGACCTCTAAGTGTTTTTTCTCTTCCTTTAGGTTCCCTTTCTCATCACAAAGCTTCTTATAAGCTTCATCCATCTCTAGATCACCTATTTTGACAATCTTGCAGTGAATATAAGACCTAACGTCTTCTATAAGAAAAACCCTAGATGGAATCTTAGAAAATGTGTCAGTTTCATCAGGTTGTGATGCAATCTCTGGGAATATCTTATATTTGGGCTCTACACAGATGCTATTCTTGATTAATCTAACCACATTCATCTTATCACTCTTGATCTTAGCGGTTCTTGAAGTGGTTTCCATCACTTTTTAGGTTTTAGGGCTTTCTTGAAATTTAGGGCATTCTGATAAATAATGATAAAATACTTTTGGTGCCCTTAGTACTTTGATCCATGACAATGGTGAACAATATATTTGATGTGTGTGGGTAGAGTTCAGGTTTCTCTATTAAATTCTCTTCAATCACTCTATTTTTTTCTCTGCTTTCTCTTCAAATCATGGGTGCAAAATGAAGTGCTCCTATTGTCTATTTATAGAATTTTTTCCATAAGTCTTTGTCATAAATGCTCAATGAATCATCAAGACATGAAGATGGAGTTCTTCGGGAAGACTTTCAAAATCTTTGTCTTTGTTGACATGATGCTTAGGAGAGCTATTAACAATTTTGCTTTTACCGATGGATATTGGTATTCTATCATGACAACTTTGTCACTTTGCTTCCTTACCAATAGTTGTTAGGTTACATTGGTAACTTAACCATTTTATGAGTTGACCGGAAAATTTAGGTAAGTGTAAACAGCTCATCCATTATGTTCACCGATGATTTTTGGTATGTGTATACCAACAGGTTTGTTTTCTTAGAATTGGAATAAATGACATAGTGTGCATCTTTATCATGCAGATTTTGACTATCTATCAATTTGTATAATGGAACTGATGGAAAATATGACTTGGTGTAGTGCAGTTCCATACTTACTTGTTCAGCTTAAGTGGGGGTGGTGATGTAGCCAGATCCATTGGATGGTGTGTCACCATTTGCATTGCTTGGTCTAGCTTCATCATTGCTTGAAGCTTTTCTCCACATTTTGTCTCTAGCCCTCTGGATTTCTTCAATGGTGTTTCCATTGGGATACGTGTTTGTCTCTGTCATTTGGTCTTTGCAGTCTTTCTTAAGATGACCAACTTTGTGATAGTGTAAGCATGCCATTCTGGGGTTTGACCAGCCTCTAGACCTTTTGGTCCATGCCCTCATGTAGTTTGCAGTAATGTGACCATATCTACCACATGTTGTATAATTTTTCCACTTATTTTAGTCCCATACATATTGATTACCAATTCTCTTTGGTTGATAGCGGGTTTCTTGACCTTTAGGCTTCCATGCTTGCCTTTTCTTTTTCCAACATTCATTAGTTGTGTGCCCATTCATCTTGCATGTACGATAGTATTTTTCTATGTAGGTTTCCTTCTTGGTTTGATCCATCTTAGACTTACATTCATATGCTTTATGTCCTTTCTTGTTACATTTATAACAAAATCCTATGAATGAAGATGTAGATTTAGGAATACCTTTCATTTTGCCTTGGCATACATTTGATGTGTGGCCTTGCTTTCCACAATGCTTGCATGTCATCTTTTTTGGTCTTGGATTTTCATAGACATTCTTTGGATTGGCTTGATTTGATGATTCTCCATTTTTGGTAAATCCTAGACCATTATTGGCATTGACTCTTCGTTGTCCTTCAAGAAAATCATCGATTCTTTTATTTCTCTCTTTAGCCTTTCTGATAACTTCAATGTGTTGCTACTGAATTCTAACCTCATACTTTAGTTTTTAATTTTGTTCTCTTAGTTCACCAATGGCCTACACTCTTTCAATGAATTCTATATTTATTCTATTTGCTTCTTGACTCATTAGAATAATCTGATTTATGATCTCATGGTGATGCTCAGCATGTCTTTGAATTTATAACTCCTTTTCCTGTAGCTTCTCTATAATCTTCCTTCTATCATCAATAGCAAGTGTTCTTTCTATTTCATCTTGTCTAGAAGAACTCATCACATCAATCATTCTTACCATCTAGCTCTCTTGACCAATTTGCAGCATATTTATTTGCTCTGTCAGATGTTGATTGATCTCCTTCCAATTTGTGATGTTCTCTTCTGATGTATCTAATGCATTACTTACATTTGATACTAAAGATTAAAATAAATCTAGAATCTCTTCTTCTTGATAATGTTTTTCATTGCTCCAAGTTTCCATACCTTTCCTCTCATCTAGTAGCTCTCTCATCTTGTGTCTAGCTTCTTTATATTATTCATAGAACATCAGTATCTCAAGATTTTTATTCTCAATATTCTTATCAAGTTTGTACTTCTCCATTGTAAGATCTTTTTTCTTAAGCCTTTAATCTTTTCCAAGAAGAGACTTGGCTTTGATACCAATTGTTGGATTAAATGGAAGTAGTACTGAGAGGGGAGGGGTGAATCAGTACCTCTAAAACTTTTAACTCTTTTCACCATTCATCATTAGTAATCATTCATTACTATATTATTGACCATTACTGTTTTTCTTTCTTATTCTTTTAGTATTAATTCATGATCTTTAATTCTTTGTAAAATTCATAGAAACAATCATGAAAGTAATAACCACATAACACAAGATATGATATCATAGAAAACTCTTGTTAGGAAGTAAAAACTACGGTGGGGATGGCACCCACAAAACTTCACTATCTGCAGAATGGAATGGAGCTGATAAAGGCTTAAAATTGATCACTTTTGATGATCTACCCTATTAGGAGTATTGAGGTGGAGACCTTTTAATATCTACTCTGTTAAGAGCTTTAGAAACACTAATTTAAGTGTGCACTCGATTAAGAGATTTACAATAACACTGTTAAGTCCAACTTTCTTGAAAGGATTTCTTAAGTGTACTACACTTGTTAGAATGAGTACACATTTTGACCTGACTATATGCAATCTACAATTTTTTATTACAGATCCATTAAAGCTCTCAAAATAATAATATCACCTTTAGTGATTGATGAATACCTTTTCTCTGCTCATCGGTAGCTTGTGCTCTTTTCTTGAAACTGATTTGATTATTTTTTGTCCTTCTGCATGAAATCTCTTGTCTGGTTCTTAGATTCTCTTAGTGGCTATAATCTTCATCAAACAACAACATGTTTCAATAGATTGAGCATCTATTTATACAACTAATTAACCTATCTTAGAATCACGCTTCACAATGTTAGTTATTAGATCCAAGGTTTACAACTTGACCTTGATCTTTAGTTTGCATGTTTTAAATCAGTAAAACTAATTAAAAAATAATAATTACATTTCTTCCTCTACACATAATGGATTTAAAAACAAATCAAGAAGCTATATAGACAAATTCAGTGATTTATCTGACGTGGAAAGTCAGATCCACTTTTTGCAGGATGTAACTGACAGTCGGTTCTTGGTCGTCAGGTTGAACTGATAGTCTGTCAGGGTTCCTTTATTGAACTGATCATCAGGTTCCCTTTATCTTTCGGGTTCCTCTCTTTGTTGTTCTTTCAGGTTGCACTGTTGTTACTCGTCTTGTTCCTTTAACATTTTAGTCATCGGGTAACACTAAATAGTGTTTATCAGGATGCTCTAAACTTGGCAGTATTGGGTAACCTTGGCATCGGGTAGTGTTGTGCCCTGTCTGTCGGTCTAGTGTAAACCAATGGTGTAGATCATGTTTTTCCTTTTGTATACTAACAGAAAAATATAATGCCTTCAATTTATTTTCAATACTCCACCATCTCCACACACAAACTCCTCACACCTACACTTTCTTTACAAAGCCTTACAAGGCCAACTATCTCCCTACCTAACCATAACAGTTAGTTACATGACTGTTACAGATTAGTTATATTTAAAAATTTGTTGAGATTTTTTGTCTAGTTCACACTAAAGTGTCATCTTTGACAACTTACAACCATTTAGTCTTCCACAACATTGTATTAACCTTTCTAAAGGTTCATAACCCTATCAAACTCCTAAAAACTCTTATATCCCCTTACAAGCCTTACTAGGTTTAAATTTCCAACATGGGAAAACTATAACTTTTGGCACTCCTAGTCCTAACCTTTGACCCCCACGAATAGAATCCAGACCATCCTTCTCTAACTATGCCCACAAACTTGTTAAAGAATAGTCTTGTGTGTGAAAGAAGAGTTCAAAATTTCATATTGTAATAATGGTTCGTAAAATTTGAATATAAACTTGTGATAATAGAGTTGTGGAGCATAATCATTTGTGGAATTCAAGTGAATCATAATCTTCATTGTAAACTATTACTTAAATATTTTTTTTTGTTTTTTAATGGGCTTGTCAGGGGCTCAGATTTCTGAGATTGAGGATGTCACCCTTTCTGCCATTGACTTTGTCTTAGAGAGCTATGTGGTATCATTTTTTGCACACCTCTTGTTTATAGTTTTAATTGAATGCATGAGGTATCATATTATTTCTCTTATGTTGATTTTATTTTTGTTAGCCTACCCCACCAAGCTTGAGGTCATTAGGAAAGAGGAAGATATCATCAGGGACATTAAAACAAAAAAAGGTAATCAAGTCCAATTTAAGTATATTTATTGAAATGTATTATGAGCATTTCAATGTAGTCTATATTGATGAATGCACTTGACTTGTTTATTGTATACATGTAGAATCAATTGGATTTCACTGAACTGATGAATGCCCTAGACATTGCTGATGTTCAGGAGAGGGAGGAGGTAACACATTTTCATATTTACTTTCAATTGCATTCTTGTTTGTTCAAAATATTTTAGAAATTATGTTCCTCTATTAGTATGTCATTTTCTATGACTTTTCATATAGAATTGGTCATAGCTGCCTCAGATGAGGTGAACCCTTCTCCACTTCCTATGGATCCCTTGCCTAGCATAGGAGATCTAGTTGTGGTATGCATTTTCTTTTTAGTCCATGCATTTTTTTTTTTTTAGTATTTCTTATTTATAACATGTATTTTGTATTATTTGTTCTATTTTAGGACCCTTCACCACTGCCCATCATTCCTTTTCCTAGCCATTTTTATAGGAGTCCCTCTTGCTCACTATGGAGCCCATTTCATTTATCACTCAACGCACGCATAAGAGATCTAGCTGAGGCTTCAGTATGCAAATTACAGCCCAATATTTATGTATTTTGATATTATTTTGAGATAATATATATAGATTAACATTTGAATTGTTCTTGTGCAGAGACTTAGTGAACCAAATGTTGCTGCGAAGAGGCTAAATTTTGATGATCCACCACAGTCATAGATATATCGAGACATTGTATAGATCTAGTTGTGGCCATGTATGAATTCCATGGAGAGAGCACCAAACTCTCTCAAATGGTCTTGAGGGTCAAATGTACTCAAGTATTTGTCATATTTAGGAAGTTCAACTCCTTTGGGGAAAGGAGGCATGCAAAGATCTTTGTCAAATGGGAAAGGACAGATGCTTTCTAATGTGAATTGTGTGACAGGTTTGTCTTTCTCTTTCAAGAGTTGAGAGAGTTTCTCTTGCATAGTTTACATTTATTTTTGCAAGCGGGAGTTTTCAGTTTCTTCCTCTTTCTCAAAAAGTGTTTCTACATCATAGTTGGAAGGTAACTTAGCCCCTTGATTGGCTAGTTCAAGAATATATTTCTCTTTCTTCTCAGCTAGGAGAACTCCCATCATCCTACAGAAATCTTTATTAGTACGAACTTGTGCAATCTCTTCTTGACTTATTTCTTCTTCTACATTGTTAGGGGGGTCTTGAGAATGGGACTTACCCCAAGTTTTAAAGAGGTCAGCTCTACTAGCCTCACCTAATTGGTTATGATCTTCCATCTTACTAGAATGCAAGGATTCAAGGTGTAGAAACTCAGTATGAAAAGATTGAATGTTATCAGAATTTGGGTCTTCTTGGAACAAAGGATTTCAAACCCAACTAAGATCCACTAGAAATGACCGTTTATTGTGAGGTTGACGTACCAGGGAAGGAGATCGAGATGATACATCACTAGATGTAGCCGAAAATGGTGTGGAAAGAATAGATTCATCTTGATTGATTGAAGGAAATGTTTTTCCACTTCAAGTTGTGACATTCATAGACAAAGTTTGAACAAGGAATGTGTTGATACTCCTAAATTTGGAACAAATTTGGAGTGACCATGTTAAATTTTTCAGATAAGCAAAAGTCAATACCCTTGAAATTTGTGTAAGAAGGCTCAGTTGGAATGATTGAAAAAGATGCCCAGATGATTTTTATGAGATACAAATTTGGAGAAAGCTTCAATGCCTTTCATTTGATGTATGCAGTGGGTCCTAGCTCCTGAGTTTCACTTCTGACATGTTTAGGGAGTAGTCATTTCGAGGGGGTCACCTAATTCTGCATTTTGCTGAAGTGTCAATTTGCTGTCCGGAGCCTACTTTGCCTCTGAGTATCTTACACCCTGATTGAGTTTCTTTGTTCACCACTTTGGGAATGTGTTCCATGCATATCAAAGAGCTTATTTTTTAAACCTCAGGTCATTCCGAATCTGTTTGATAAGTTTTCATACTTCCCAAAGTTGGTTGCTCAGAACTGTCTGTATTTTTGTCCTGTCTGGAAATCTGAATAGCCCATTTTGACATGTTACAACTTTTGACCAATTCATCCAATTGAGAAAATTATTTTTACACTATGTTCCAGAGGTCACACACTCCATATGTTCCATTCTGCAGATCTTTATGAAATTAGATGACAAGTTTTCAAGAACCATTCTGATAGTGATTAAATCTGATTTCCTATGTTTTCAAGTTCAGAATTACTAAGTGACCCACTTTGAGGTCTTGAAAGTCTGTACCTCGGTGAACATTTTGGATAATTGAAGGTTGACCTGCATTATAGACCTAGGACTGAACTCCTCTGCAGATTCCCAAGTTTTGACCAATCTGGTTGATCACTTTTCTTTGCCGATTCCGAACCCGATTTCTGCATATTTACTGTGTTAAAATTCAGTAAGTGTTAAAGTGCTATCTTTGCAGATCGGTATCAGTTCAGAAGTTTCTTCTAAGAGGAAGACAACTGAGGGGTCATGTTCCACATATGACATTCAGTCAAGATCTAGAGGTTGAGTTTCTGGAAGATCTTTTTGATGACCCTATGAATTCATTCTTCAGAGGCAGTTTGTTCAGTTTGCAGTGCGGAAAAGAGTTAAGTTTATGAAATGCCCTACTTTGCCAGTGAATAACTTTTGGCCAGTTGATTCTTTTGAAGAATTTATTTTTTCATTATCTTCCAAAGCTAGCACACTACTTCCAGTTCAGATTTGAGCCCCCTGTTAATCCATTTGTCAGCCTTTTAAAATCAACTACGACGATTAAAAATCATTTTTTTTGATAGTATGTTTGCAGAATGGTTATTTTTGGGAAATGATAACTTTATGTCTGAAGGATGTTTTCAGGAACAAATCAACAACATGTTCATTGCATATCAATGTACTATCTGACTTCATGGCAAAGTTCCTGAATGTGTTTTAGTCATTTTGCAATGGTCGATAAGAAGGGGATTTATGGTGATTCCGCAGTTGTACCTATGTAATCTTCTGGGAAGCTAAGTTTGCATTGCTATATCTTGTGCCGGAGAACGAATCTGAAGGAGCCCTTTCATGTGCATGCTCATTATGGATAAATGGATCTTCTTTCCAGGTGACGCGAGTCAGTTTACTTGTTTTCGTGAATTTTTAAGGCCAGTTGTGGGAGCTAATTGCCTTTTAAAAGTTTGAATTTGAAAAGACTATCCATGTTATGTAGCTGCCAGTGTAGCACTATTAAGAGCCATTGTTTTAAATGATAAGAAGGGAAGAAACTTCATTGCAGATGCCATGAAAATCCAAAGTGGAGATTGCAGAGAGTCTGTGCTAATTTGTATGGTGAATGAAATTTATGTTTAGTAAAAAAAGAAAAACTTCCAAGTTAATGCACTTAGCAGCCCACGCCAAAGGAGGAGTTTTCATTGTTTTAAACATTGTAAACTGCATTCTAATTTTCCCAGAACTCTACGCAAGTATAAAGTGAATGAGATTATTTTTTTTAAAAAGAGAGGGATTGAAAGCATATCAAGCCCAGCAGTTTTGCGCAGACAGTGAGTCATTGGGAAGAGAAGTTAGTGCTGTTTTTGGGGGAAGATAGATGGTATTGGCTGGTGTAAAGCCAAGTTCAACATCCTTTACTAGCAGCCACTATTCTAATAAAAAATGCAGCAGTATAATCAGGGGGCATATGAACTATTTGAACAAAGTATTGGTAGCTTATGCAATTTGCAAATGTAAAACTAAATTCCCAGAGGATTGCGCAGACTAATGAGAAGGGAATGAGAGCTATTTTCTTTTAAAGTTTGCATTGAATGAATGCCATGCCAGTAGCAGACAAAGGGGGATTGTTTTCAGAATCTATTCAAGTGACATTGCAAACAGCAATTCATCTTCCAGCAGGCTGTGATAGACATTGAGGGAGTGATTTGAAGTTTCTTTAATGATTTTTAATTCAATCTGCAGATTTTCCTCCATAGGAAGTGGAGCCCTGGGTTCTAAAACATGATAGTGGTCTTCATTTGCCAAAAAACATTGCCATTTGTGAGCAGTTCTCTTCATAAGTCTCAAAAAATGAAGAAACAGTGTATTTCCAATATCCCACATGGGCTGGGCAGTGGAATTTTTCATGTTTATATAGTAAAACACTTACATCCAATGTAAAGAAGAAGCCCAGAGGCTTTGGGCGAGCTCTTGAGGGCTGGAGGAATGGAGACATAGGCCATAAACAGTGTTTTACTACAAATTTCAAAAATGGCTTAAAAACATGAAAAAAAGTTGTCCCACATTCATCCGGCAGAGGAAAATTGAAGACTTTATATGCAAAGAGGCAAACATACAAGTTTGAAGATGAAAGAGAAGGCTCTACACACGCGCGCCCTCATCCGACCACCTCGGTTTTCATGCCCAAAAATGCAGGTAAGGAAATTTTGACAAAAATGAACAGTGATGCAGGTCGCGATGTCGCTGGATCCAGATGGTCGCCCAGTCGCCAGAAGCCATAGTCGCCCAGTCAGAGGAAAGTTCACAGTTAACCGCCAGACTTCCCAGACCTGGCGACTGACCACTAGCGGTCAGTCATGCAGTCGCCTGAACATCAGAGATAACCGCCAATATTTGGTGACTAACCGCTAGCGGTTAGTCGCGAAGTAGCCAGACGCCAAGAAAGGGTATCGCGACATGGAGTTAGCCGCTGGTCGCGATGTCGCGAGAAGGAACATGCCACCGAGTGCAGGTCGCTAGGTCACCCAGAAATGGTGGTAAAGTCAAAATTAGCTCGCGACTTTGATTTTCAGCTTGTCGCGATGTCGCTGGATGCAACAGAGGTTAAAAATTTGCAAGTGGAGACCTGATTTTTAAACGGTCGTCCAAGGCTCAGATTTGGTCTGAAATATCAAGTATTATATACCGTTGGAATCATCTCAAGATGAAGAATCCATTTCTGTGGGTTATTTTTGCATAGCTCTCAGAGGAAAAAAGCAGTATTCAGTTTTCTCTTCAGGGATCATTAATGACAAACAGGGCAGATGTATCCGGGAAACTATAACAAAATCAGATTTGACAGAGCTTTCCAGAGGGTTTTTGAAATCAGATTTTGTTCTAGATGCATGAGTTAAGTTTCATCTGTGAATCAGAGGGGGAATAAGATTGGATTTCTTTCCAGAAGTATGATAATATTGACTAAAGGAACAAGCAATGTCTGCAGACATTAAAGAGCATTGATGACAATTTAATGGAAAGATCAGATTTTCAAAGGGAAAATGTGACAGATTTTCAGAGATATTTTCAACAGATGAGATCAGATTGAAAACTTTTCAGTGGTAAAAGGAAAGAGATATTTTAAAGACATATCAGATGTTTTCTCAGGCAAGTGGAGTTGAAAAATTGACTAATCAGTCAGATATTTTTGGAAAGATGAATGCAGATCAGATTTGAAGGGAGACATGTGCCAATTGCTCAGAAGTTCTAGGGTTTCTTCTTTCTTCTATATCTTGCTTTCTTTTCTCAGTTGTAAGGGTTCCTTTCCTCTGCCCAGAGCAGGTCCATGTTGGTCTTGTGGAAATTTTATTGTAAGTTATACTTTTGTGTCTTTGTATATTCATCAAATCTTCTTGTCTGGATATGTTGAAGCAGAATACAGTAATAGAATATAGTGTGGTTTTTCCCTCTTTCATATTATCTTGTCTCTTTTCATTCTGTTTGTGCTCTAGTGTGTTTCATCTGTAAGGCATTTG
>MU228100.1:535075-558584 GCA_018584345.1 Thuja plicata
CCAAGACTTTGCACAAGGGTGTGGCTTATCAATGGAACAAATAATGTGATGAAGGGTTCACACAAATCAAACAGTATCTTGTGAACCTGCCAATCTTGATGCCTCCTATTCATGGGAAGCCACTTATACTTTACATCTCTGCTACTGATACATCATTGGGTATCCTATTGGCTCAAGAAGATCAAAACAACAAAGAAAGGGCTATCTATTACATTAGTAGAACTCTGGTCTCATATGAAACAAAATATTCTGCTATAGAGAAAGCTTTCCTTGTAGTGGTATTTTCTTCACAAAAACTGTGACACTATATGTTGGCTCATACTACACACCTAATTGCTAAAATTGATACTCTAAAATATTTACTTAGTAAAGCTACCCTCACAGGTAGATTAGCTAAATGGGTCATGCTTCTTAGTGATTTTGATATTGAATATGTCGAAAGAAAAGCCATTAAGGGACATGCAATAGCAAATCAATTGGAAGAAGCACATCTAGTAGATCATTAACCATTGCATATTGAATTTCTAGATGAGTCTATATTACTTCTCACACATCAATCATGGACTATGTTTTTTGATGGTTCATTTACCCAACATGGGTCAGGTGCTAGGATACTATTCATTACACCTCAAAAGTACACTTTACCAAAAGCATATAAGATGTTGTTTCCTTGTACAAACAACATTGCTGAGTACAAAGCCTTAATCAATAGTATGAAGATCACCCTTGAGTGGTGGGTAGATGAACTCAATGTTCTTGGAGATTCATAGTAGGTCATCAATAAAGTAAATGATATCTATCAGACAAAGGATGACAAGTTGGTGCCTTACAAATGATTGGTTGATGACCTCAAAAAGTATTTTACCCACATTTCATTTCAACAAGTTCCAAGGGAAGATAATAAAGTAGCAGATACCATGGTTACTCTTGCCTCCATGCTACAAATTCTAGAAAATGATTTTTGACATGAATTCCTAGTGGAGACGTTACGCTACCTAGCTTATCATTCCCCTAATTCCTGGATGATTTGTTCTGTCATTGGAAATGACTCATCTTTCTACCATCATATCTTTTCCTACCTTCATGACCAGATTGTTCCAGACACTTACACCCGAAATGAGAAATCTCACTTGATCCATAGTGCTTCACGGTTTGTCATCGGAGATAATGACTTGTATAGACGTGGTCTAGACGGTACCCTCCTTAGGTGTTTAGAACCTGAAGAGTCCAAATGTGCATTAGTAGAGGTGCATGAAGGCATCTATGGGTCTCACTCTAATGGCCTGACATTGGCCCATAAAATTATTAGAGCTAGTTACTATTGGCCAGATATGGAAAATGACGCTACACTCTTTGCTAAGTCTTACAAACAATGTCAACTACATGGTAATATGATTCATGCTCTGGCCAAGGAGCTTATTCCCTTCATTACTTTATGGCCATTTCAACAATCAGCCTTTGACATGGTGGGTTATATTTATCCCTCATCCTCAAATGGACATAAGTTCATAATCACAGCTATAGACTATTTTACCAAGTGGGTGGAGGCAGTCCCTCTCACCATTGCTAACAGAAAATTAGTAGCTATGTTCATTCTCAACTACATCATCTGTAGACATGGTGTACCCTCAGCAATAATCACTGATAATTGGGGACAATTCAAAAACAAGGATTTGACAGAGCTATGCTCTAAGTTTAAAATCACTCAACATTGGTCTTCCATCTATTATCCTCAGGGTAATGGATAGGTGGAAGCATCCAACAAGACAATCCTTAAAATCCTGCATTGCACAGTGCACAAATTCGAACAAGATTGGCATCTCCAGATCAATCCATCTCTCTGGGCATACAGGAAAAGCATAAGAACACCGATAGGGGCTACTCCCTATGCTTTGGTTTATGGAGTAGATGTTGTGTTAACAATTGAGGTTGATATTACTTCTCTATGAGTCTCTCTAAAAGGCCTCATTACTGATGAAGATAACAGAATATCTCAGCTACAAGAGCTAGAACTACTTCATGAACATCTACAAGTGGTGTTTGATCACCTTAGAGCATACCAGAAAAGGATTTCCAAGAGCTATAACAAGAAGGTCAGACCAAGGGATTTCCAAGAAGGTGACTTCATTCTAAGGGAGAACCCTAAGAATCAACAACATCGAATCCAAAAAGGGAAGTTTGAAACAAACTGGCTTGGTGCGTATATTGTTATTGCAGTGTTTGGGTCTGGTACCTATCAACTTTCTACTACTAAAGGAGAACAACTCAAATAGCCTATCAACGCTCTTCATATGAAGTAGTTCTACAGCTGAGACATCTCTAGTGTGCTCATGTATATAGTAAAGTCCTAAAAAAATCCTAAAAATCTGAAAAAATCCTAAAAAAATGATCATCTTAGTGAAAAACTAGTGATAGGTGCTTTGATGTATCTCCAAAAAAATTAAATATTCCAAAACTCCAAAAAAAATAAAAAATTTGAAAAATACAAAAAAAAAAAGAGAAAAAGAAAATAAAAAAGGTGTCATTGATGAAAACCTAGCAAATAGGCATCATGGTAGCAAAAAAAAAGAACTTCTACCAAGAAGGTGAAAACCTGGTAAACAAGTGCCTCTTGTTTCACAATGCTATATCTATTGCAACACCACTTGGATTTATGCATTGCTGCTTTCCTTCTTGCATTTGCTTTCTATTTCCCGTCAAGACACTAACTTACATGGATTGAAACTGGTCATACTCTCAAGGAAACCCTCCTTGTCTAGGGGGCACTCTCATATCACCTTTTAGGATCTTCTTCATGATAATCACCAGTGGTTCTCACTGCATCTGCCTACTGTCGCTTAGCTTATACTAAGTTCTCTCTCCTTGAGAATCTCTCTCACATCAGTCACCAGTGGTTCACACTATGTCTGCCTACTGATGTCTAGCTAGTTCTATGATCTCTTTACTTGAGCATTTCTCTCGCATCAGTCACCAGTGGTTCTCACTATGTTTTCCTACTGTCACTGTGCTATTGAGATTGCTCACATCCATTCCAGTTGGAGTTATACTAAAACACTCTATCTATTGATACTCGGTCTGATTCTTTGCTTTAGTTTGTACATATCTTTTGGTCACTTTCATGACACTCTGGCTCCTTTGCAAACCCTACTAATTTGACAATGATTCAGCGCCATACGCTTGGGGGAAACCAAATCACATTTTTCCTTGCAACATGCATGAATTCAGTCATCATTACTTGGGGGCATTGGGCCCCCATCTAATCATATATTTGGTTTACACTTGAGTCAGTAATCTTGTCACTTCTACAGGACAACTCTCTACTAACACAAACTAGTGTTTTTTAACACCACCATAAACATTATTTTTTAACACTATCTTTGGAGACATCTGTGTTTTTCAACACACATTAGATATCTCAAATGTAAACATCTATTGATAACAATCAAACACAATGCACTCACAAGCACAACGGTGTTTTTCAACACCTCATACACATGAACATATTTGAAAACTTTGAAACATGCTGAGCTATGATTGAATCTTTCTTTGTATATTGTCTGTTCTTATGGATTTCATTGATATTTTCTTTGTCTACTCCTTATTGGTGTAGTCCCGATGATCCGTCAATGTCAAATAAAAAGGGTGTATGTGATAAGAGCTCCCGCACTAAGGTGGAAAAGCCTCACATCCCTCCATCTTGTTTATTTGTACGCCCTAGTGAGGTCAATTCTATCTCCTTGCCTATTGTTGTTGTATTTGTTATTGCTTTGGTTGTTATTTCTCTGTTTGTTTACACATGATTGCACTCATGGTTATCTTGGCTTTGAAAGCCTCGATACTGGTGTACTCTTGCAACATTAACTGGAAGCAATGTTTAGGTCATCTTGGATTTTATGCCCAGGTGCTTACGTTCATTTCCTACATTTTATCCGATGACAAGTCATATTTATATCCTTATGGTTGCATTGTGGCACTAGTATGGGTTGTATAGACTTTGATGTTCCACAACCATGTCCTAGAATTGCACTTTCATATTGCATCTAGCATAAGATTGCATTTTCATTCTAGACTTGCATTGTGGCAGAAATTTAGTGTTCTTGTCTTTGCATTCTCCTAGGTTCACACATTGGGGAATTCTTCTTCACTGTCCGGGTTTCATCATCATTGCACAAGTGTTCGATCCTTCCTCTTGATTCTTCACATGTTCTTTTGGCTAGCATTCGTCGACCTGCATGAGATGTTAGTACCATATACATATTCATATTCACAACTCATTATTATTTATACATTACATTAGAATTTTCATTTACACATTTGCATTTACATAAATCATCTACATACATACATCTTTGCATCTAAATCATACATGTACATTTCATACATCTACATATATTTAAAACATGTTCATACATTCTAAATAATCTAACCATCTAAGCATATAGGAAACATCTCATAAAAGACAATATGACACATGTGATGATACCAAAAGATGAGCTCATATATATATATATATATATATATATATAAGTATAATGTGTCAATACAAATACAAAGTGGTGCTACTCGAGCACGATCTATCTCAAAAGGGTGATATAAATATATGGATGCCAACGCATTAGATACATCCTATGATCTCATCTCATCTATCTATCAAAAACTAACTTTGTCTCTCCCCTTTCACCTGGAGGAGGTGGAGGTGGAGGCCTCTCTTGTGGAGGTGGTGCCTATGCACCCTCCGACCCTCTAGCATAGGTCAAAAATCTGGCAACCTATGATGACTCATCAGGTAGCACCCCTATATATGATGCATAGTAATATGCCACTCGAGTAGTTTGATGTCACGCCTCCTCCTGTGCTACCTATAGCTTCTCATGGAGATCCTGTATCTCCCGATATCTGTCTAACAATTGTGCATCTCGCACAGCCACCTGTATCATCAAGTCCCCGACCTATCTCGTGAGCTGTCGAACTCTCTCTTGAGACCGTCACTGTGGGTCCTGCGCTGGATCCTGCGTAGGCTAGTCCTCCTACTGTACCTCATCTTGTGGGGGTACCTATTGCTCCTCACCTATTTTCTCAACCCTCTATCATTGAGACTGTCTCGTACAGCCACTGCCACTGGCCCCAACGTCCATCCCCATATGTCAAGTAGGGATGTCTACCTAAACTATCTGGGGATGGGGACCCTACTATATCCCTGGCTGTGTACTCTGCTATGGTGGGGGCATCTACACCTACTATTGTACTACATGTGGTTGTACCACCTATGGTTTTACTATGTGCCCTCGGCCTACCATCCCAATCGGATCCATAAACCTAGGGAATGGATGGGTGACAAAATGCTCCCTGTACTTTGCGGTCACGCTGCCATCTGCCATGTCCCTCAGATAATCCCACTGTACTGGGACTAAGGCTCGTATATCAATCATGGTGTGACCCTGGTCTAGCTTTGTCAGCTAGCCCCTCCAAATCTCATCTATGAATCATGCATATGCTATGTACTCCTGAGATATGTCCTATGGACAGTCAAACTACCACCATACCCACTTCTGTGGGAATGTCTCAATCACTGTGATCGCACGATCGATCATCACACATGAGAAAAAAATATGGCTGAGCTGCTCTACTACATCATCCCAGGCCTCATTCAGTCTCCACAGTCTCCAGACTTCCGCTGCTAAGTTATCAAGTTGGGCTCACCACTGATCTATCTTACCTAGCATTGGCTGGGTAATCATCCCTTTGTATCTGCATATATAAGGCTCTAGAGGCTGCCTCATATCCTCACATATTGACCTAGTCATGGGAAGATGCTCCTAGGCCCATACTTGTAATACGAACACCCCAGCTTCCATACTCTTCACCTCTCGATAGGCGATCTCATGCATCTTGTGATACATGTGGGCCAGCATGCACTAACCCTATCCATAATGTCGGGGCCATGCTAACATCTGTTGAAGTATCCTGCCCCAGCCACACTCTAGAGCATGCTGTCCATGATTGGGCATCATGTCACAACCAAGGAAGCAAGCTAAAACCATTGGTAACCTATGGGTGGGTCCATACTCACTGATCAGATCCTCCCATGGGATAGCTCTCCCCATGACAAGGTCATTCTGTAATATCTCCCTCAGCACTAGTGTCCCAAGTCTAGGCTGAGTCTCGTACTCTACCTTGGCACCATGGAATGGGATCCTCAAAATCTGGTAGATGTCCTCAGGGGTCACAGTAATCTCACCATGTGGAAGATAGAATGTGTTCATCTCCGAATGGAAACGCTCAACCAGTGCTCCTAGTAATCCATTATTTACCCAAATATTGAGTACATCACATAGAGAGGTCAGGCCCAGTGTACCCAGATGCATTGTCAATGCATCATCCAGCTGTGATACTAATCTACTAATCATTGGGTGGTGCGATCGGAAAGCAATGTCTAGGAAGTCAACCTGCAAGACATGCAAACAACAGTGCACGATCAGTAATCAGAGATAATCAAAGCATAATGAGATAGTAAAGCATTCAAGGCATCCTACAGACAGTAACAACACTGACACAAAAGCTATTGGATGTGACACAGAATGATTTCATGTTCTAATTATTCACTTTTTTCCATGTGAAGTAGATTTTTGCGTGACAAAGTACTCTTTCGCGTGAAGAAGTTTTTTGGGTCGCGTGATACTTGACCTTCGTGCGAACTTTTCTGACTTGTCGCGTGAGACAACACCCTATGGAAGGGTTTCTCGTGTGAACGTGGGTACTCTCCCGCATGATCTTTCCCACTGAATGGCACAAAAAGACATTTTGTCACGCGAGATTTCCCTACGGGTCGCACGAAAAAACTACTTTGGGCGAAAACCCGTGGACCATTTCCTAAAAATGTGGAAAAACAATAAAAAATTGATAGAAATGAATAAAATTTGAAATGTAGAGAGGTTTATCGACTACTTACTAGAGGTACATACACTATGGGCCGGCTATGCCTCCTCGATCGCTGAAATCGATGCGTGCTATAGGGGACCACCATTTTCGCTCAGAGCTCGATTTACAAAAGTCAAAAGGTTGAAATGATTTGAAATTGACCTTTTCGTCCTTATATAGGTTTTGACCTAATTTTTCAAAGTGCTCTGTTTTGCATGAAAACTTTACCACCACCTAATTTGACACTATTTTCGTGATCAAAATCAAAATTTGACACTTCTATATAGCTCAAAATTGCATTTTAAATTTTTTTGGACAAACACAATCAGATGCTTGTGTAGTCAAATTTCTGACATCGCTTTGTTGTCAGAATCTTATCTTATCATCATTTTCTCAAATCTTTGACTTTTTCGCTCAAAAGTCAACTCTGGTCAACTCTAGTCAACTCTAGTCAACCCTAGTCAAACTTGGTCAACCAAACCTCAAAATTGCTTACAATTGATTCCACATCTTCCAGATTCTCTCGTAATCTATTCTGATTTATTTTTGATCTCCGATTAAACATCTATCTGTGATTTTTCTCTTTCCATCATCATTATGACATGTTCTAAAGGTTGAGCCTTGTTCTAGGGACAGTCTTGTGAAAGATATCAATTTTTTAGGTATCAGGGCATTCTAACCCGGATCCCTGAGGATCAAACTCCATTCTGGAGATGATTCTCGAAATATTAATCTATTAGGTATCACGACATTCTAACCCAGATCCCTGAGGATCAAGCTTAATTCTGAAGATGACCCTCGAAAACTCTACTTGACCGGCGTCTTGGCGACCTAACCTAGACTTCGGAGAGTCAAGCTTGGTTCTGGAGATGGCTCTGAAATCTTTGCATCATCAATTTTCAAATCTATTCTTTTGTGCTTTAGGCATCAGACTATTCTTTGAATCAATGCACTGCTCGCACATCAATTCAAAGAGGGGCAAAATGTAACACCCCAAAATTGGCATTTTGCAACCCTAACCAATTTTGTTGCATTTTTCATTCTTCTGAATCATCAAAGCCCTATGGCACTAGGCAATTCTGAGTTTTGACTGACTCTACTCGACTTGAGTGTCAAATGTAGAAAATCCTAAATCTGCAATAATCATACATTATGTTTAATTCCTAAATATATATTGGCTAAACAAACCTTATGATCGAATTAATTTAATTATAGTCTTAGCACTTTAATTAAATTAAATTCACCCTCTTTAGCTAAGACACATGAAAAAGGAATGAAATAATATTTAATTATTAAATAAATATCCTCATTTTCAATAACTGAATTTAATTATTCAGATAATTGAGAAAAAACAATTATGAGGTCATATTCTATTTTATTAATTAAATATTGTCAACAAAATCTTCTCTTCAGTTTGAAATTGGAAACTTCTCTTTAATTATGCTTTAAAGAGAAAGAAAATAATTAAAATCAAAGAAAGAAAATAGTTAAAGCAGAGAGAAAATAATTTATTATTTTCTTTTAAATAAAGCTTTCTATTCTGAACTGGCTTTTCTATCTATTTTATTTCAAAGAGGAAAGTTTCTATTCTGATCATCTTTGAGTCTACAAAAGAACTCTCATTCCTCATTCAAAACCCCCACTCACTTTCATGCATTTTTAGAATACTGAATTATTGCCACATTTCTTGATAATCTCATATAGAATAATTTCATTTTGCAATAGATTACTTTCAATTTATAGAATAATTGCATTGAAATCATGTCTTAGACTAAGCTTGCATCTTTCAAATCTTAGAATAATCTTGCATTGCATTGCATTCATGGAGAAAAATATTTCATTCCTATATTGGTCGATGGTTGTGAGACTCTTGTTCTGAGAGCTATTTTGAAAACCCCATCAAGATAGAAGGCAATAGGTAGAATCATGCAGACAGGTAGGATGAATAATCTAATATTTAGTCTTGTGTGTATCTAGTGAAGAAGGACTATGTTGAAGTGTATGGTGAGTTAACAAGGCCAAATTTACCACATACAAAAAATGCTATTATGATTAATGTCACAATAGACAAGTGTGAATTCGTTGTGGCAACCAAAATCTCCTCCAGTACCCTAGTGGTGCATTAAAGTCCCTACATTGTTAAGGTGAAATCCTTGCTTTCAAAGGATTGGGAGAGCCCCTTAATTGTGAAAATGACTTGATCACAACCACCTCAAAAGATGTCCTTACTACAAACTGTTGTTCTAGTTTCCAAAAATTCTCTATCTATTGGCGTAGAAGGTCAGAGACCGACTAAGACACCCCACACTCTTACGGCTCTTAGTAGAGACAATAGCCCTTTGGGAAGCAATTCCTTTGGGGTTTGAAGCTTGGTGTGCCTGAGAAGTGAGTGCACATGCAAGGAGGAGCCCGTGCCTCCAAGCTTCTAATTTGTCTGCTAAGAGTAGGCATTGCTCAACTTCGGTTCAAGTGGGGACTCAACAGATATTGTCCTAGCTATCCTAGGATTGTGATGTTTCTATTTTGGCTACAAACATTCTATTTAATGTGTTTTGCATGGGTGTATCATTTGAACAATTGAAACTATCGTCAAAACACACAAACTGTCAAACTTGAACATGTCCAAAACAATCTGTAACTCAAACTATCTGTCAGAAAATAGTAAGATTTTATCTCAGGAAACACAAACTGGTCTCAACTGTTTGATTTTGTAAACATTCGTTTGTCAAAATTTGCATAGTTTCACGCGACATTTCCCAATCTTCGCATCATTCTCTAAGAATCTTCGCATGATACACAATAAACTATCAAACGACATTTGGCAATAGTGCCATTATTTTGTCACTTTTTCTTCACCAGTCTGGTGTCTTTCTTTGCGTGAGACTACAAAGTTTCACGTGCATTGGTGAGAATCTTTGTGCGAGAGAGCATTTCTTCACGTGAGTCTGGAGTCTTTTTTCCAAAATAGCAAGCTAATTTCTGTTAATCAGGTGTACTTCTATCAAATCTGGTCTCTGATATTGTTCTGTATTCTGCCCTCCATCTTCACATAGTCTAAAACTTGGTTTCTTTGGTTGAGAATTACATGATTATTGCTTAAACTGGTCTTGTCTCATGTATTTTTGGTCTCTTTCATCTATTTTGTCATGCCTTGTGTTGCAATAGTCATCTCTTGGCTATTCTAGCCTCATCTTCGATGATTTGCACCAAGGATACTTCACCTTTTGGCACATTCTGTGCAATTACTTTGAGATAGTTTCAAGTTTGGTCCGAGTTCACATTCCTTGTTCAAACTTTGTCTATGACTATCACAACTTGAAGAGGAAAAACATTTCCTTCAATCAATCAAGATGAATCTGTGCTTTCCACACCATTATCGGCTACATCTAGTGAGGAATCATCTCGATCTCCTTCCTTGATACGTCGACCTTACAACAAGCAGTCATTTCTAGTGGATCTTAGTTGGGTTCAAAATCCTTTGTTCCAAGAATACCCAAATTCTGAGAACACTCAATCTTTTCATACCGAGTCTCTGCACCTTGAATCCTTGCATTCTAGGAAGATGGAAGATCATAACCAATCAGGTGAGGCTAGCAGAGCTGACCTCTTTAAAACTTGGGGTAAGTCCCATTCTCAAGACCCCCGTAACGATGTAGAAGGAGAAATAACTCAAGAAGAGATTGCACAAGCTCGTGCTAATAAAGATTTATGTAGGATGATGGGAGTTCTCCTAGTTGAGGAGAAAGAGAAATATATTCTTGAACTAGCCAATCAAGGGGCTAAGTTACCTTCCAACTATGATGTAGAAACACTTGTTGAAAAAGAGGAAGAAACTGAAAACTCCCACTTGCGAAAATAAATGCAAACTATGCAAGAGAAACTCTCTCAACTCTTGAAAGAGAAAGACAAACCTGTCACACAATTCACACCAGAAATAATCTATCCTTTCCCATTTGACAAAGATATTTGCATGCCTCCTTTCCCCAAAGGAGTTGAACTTCCTAAATATGACAAATACTTGGGTACATCTGACCCTCAAGACCATTTGAGAGAGTTTCATGCTCTCTCCATGGAACTCATACATGACACAACATATCCCATGCATCTTTTCCCATGTAGTTTGGGAGGGTTAGCTATGGAATGGTTCTCTAGACTACCAACTGGAATCAAAACTTTTGATGAAATTGCTAATTTATTTCTACAACACTATTCTCACAACATCCAACATCCGGTTCATATGTGAGATCTTTGCAACTTGAAACAAAATCATGGGGAATCCTTCTTGGCATTTCTCCAAAGATGGAACCAACTTTATACATGATATTCTCGCAAGATACCTGAATCTAAAAAGTTGGACATCTTTCTTGATAATCTTCTCCCCAACTTTTGGTATCAAGTACAGCTGCAAGGTCCTCTAACCTTTGATGACATGATTAAACAAGTTATAAGAATCAAGACAGTTATGATCAAGAAAGGAGAATTGACCTTACACAAGAAAAATAAACAAGGGTCTTCCTCCTCAAGCAAAGATAAACCCAAATTTCCCAATAAGAACCAAAATGTTGTGAATGATGGCATTGTAGACAATGTGACTCCTAAGCCTTCCGAGGCTGCCATTAATCTCACTACCATGATGCAAGTGGCAAAAGCCACTGAACAGGCTGCAACAGATTCCAAACCAAGTACTTCACATTTTTCTGGACCTAAACCTTGGGCTCCTAGACCGAAGCATGAGTTCACTCCTTTAGGAGAACCTCTTGAGGTGGTTTACAAGACTCTCTTGGACAACCATTTACTCACTCCACTGGATAATTCATGACCTTATGATCCGTAACCAAGACCCTCTTGGTGGAATGAATCTACTTATTGTGATTTTCACCAAAATAAAGGTCATAAAATGGCTACTTCTCTTAAATTGTGGCATAAAATCTATGATCTTATCGATAGTGAGGTTATTGCTGTAGGAGGTCACAACAAAAATTCTGATCACCAAGCTTTCAAAGATCCATTTCCTCCTCATGGAAAAGGTGAATCATCTAAAGGCAAAAATACTGATGCTAAGGTCAACTATACATACACCAATAACAACAATGTCATTAATATGGTTGAACCTATTGATACTCAATATTGTAATGTGATCATTCTCAAGGGAAGGGAAGATACTTCCAAGTCCAAAACACCTTTCATTTTGTGAGGGTCTACACCTCAGTCTTCTAAACAAGAGCAGTCTCAAGTTAGCGCTAATGTTGTTACTCAATCTCATGCTAAGATCATCATCAAAGGCCCTGAGCCTTCTTTGTCTACATCAACTCAACCTTCAGAGAAAGCTAAGGTTGAATCTACCAATAAGAATCCAACTGTGGGTTCCTCATCTAATGCTTCCAATTATAGAAATTTCAATCAATTGCAACATACTAATGCTCAGGTAACTATTTTTGAGCTCCTAAAAATCTCCCCTGCTCACAGGGAAATCTTGGACAAAGCCCTCACCGAGGTAAATTTCCTGAAAGATCATGATCTCAACCAGTTTCAATCCATGGTAGGTCACTTGACCTCCTCACATTACTTGTATTTCTCTGAGGAAGATGACCATTCTCTGAGTCACCCGCATAATAACCCCCTGCACATTCAAGTCATGATTGGTCCAAAGCATGTTCGCCGTGTTCTCATAGATCACGGCGTTGGCCTCAATATTTTCTCTGCTAGTTTCCTTACTGAGTTAGGCTACGGCAAGGATTGCATTGATGCCCACAAAAAAATTACTAGTAAGGCCTATGATGAGGAAGAACGTAAATCCAAGGGGCTAGTTGTGTTTCCAATCAGAGTTGGTCTTATTGAACGAGATGTTATATGTCAAGTGCTTGACATCCCTTTGGCATTAAATATTCTGTTAGGAAGGACATGGATCCATGAAATCTAGGCTATCCCTTTCACATACCATTAGTGCATTAAGTTCCCATTCCAAGGATCTGAAGTGACGATATCTTCTAACACACGCTATGATTGCAATGCCCTAAAAAAATCTACTGACATATTTGTGCCTACCAACAGAGAATCTATTGAACTCCTTGAGAATAAATTAAAAGAAATGGAAAAGAGTTTGACACTCAAAGAAACTGGTATGGGAGGACATCAGATTGAACCTATGTTATCTATTACATCTTTACCTTTGTCTCCACGTTCTTTTGGGAGACCTTCTGAGAGCACTAAACCTTCTACGGTTCTTCCTCCAACAAAGTATGGTGGTACCTTTGTACAAGCCACAGTACCTTTAGAAGAAGAAGCTTAAAATAGAGCTATCAAAGCTTGGATCTATAAAGGAGAAAACAATTTTGAAAAAACCACTCCTCCTTATGGCATAAAACCTGAGCAATATGGCAAAGTTCTATCTATTATGCAATGTTTTAGCTATAAAGGAAATGGTCCCATAGGTGTGAATCATAAGGGATTGATTGCACCACTTGAAGCTATTGGTCGTAGAACACATGACTCTACAGGTATAGGGATCCAGAAACTCACATTTAAACTATGGATAAACAAGTTTGTACCTTGAAAAGATAAACAACCAACACCTGAAGAAACATCTAAAACTATAAAATCTAAAGATAGTTCTGATGATGATAGTTTTCCTTATCCTATTCCTCCAGACCTGGCGGTATTCTTTACTGAGCCAGATAACTTTATATTGTGTGTCAGTACAGTAGACACTGACATTGATTCTAATAACACCACTTCCTTTTCTCTATTAACTTATGAGGAGTGGAAAGAAATATATACTCTAAATCCAAGTCATCAGGGTGATTTATACATGTAACATGTGGAATTTGGATTGTTACTAAAATGTAATAGATAAGGTATAGAAATGATTGATTTGATTTATAGATTGTTTGTGAATTTATTATCTTGAAATGTAAGGTGTTGATGTGTAGATTGTTCTTTGAATTACCTAGATTGTATCTGATTCTTTTAACCTTGATTGAATTGAATTGATTATGTATTTCAATTGTGATAAAGGAGAAGATAAGATGTTCCTTTTTTATTCCCAAATGCACAAATGGGAGATCCAAGTTGATCAACCCACGAGAAGGGTTAATGCACAAATGAATCAACTATTTGGAAAGGAGAATAATAAAGGAGATACCTTAAATTCTATTAATTATATGTATAGAAATGATATAAGACTGCAATTGAAAAGATAGGAGAAATGCACTAACCTTGAAATATTGCAGATCAAAGAATGTTGTTTTCTAATGTCTATAGACTGTTTCTAGAGAAACTGACAGTTGATACCGAACTGAAATGCAAAGACGAATAAAACCCAGAAATCATTTTCCATTTTGATGTCATCTTATGAAAAAGGTCAACCTTGACCCACAAATGTCAACTCTGACCCAATAATGTTGACCCTGACCTGCACAAATCTGAAAGTGACTTTGTTCGCGAATCCTAAAAGTTTGCCGAAAAGGGTATCCAGATCTGGGTTCAAATCCACTATTTTGTACCTGTACCTACAATAAAAAGGAGATTTTTTTGTTGTGGGAGAGGGGTTTTCCTTAGTCAAACCTTGATTTAGGAATTAACCTTGAAATCAATAAAGTACAGAATGCTAACATGTAGTAGAATTGAATCTAACAATGAAGCTATGATATCAATAGATATATAATTGAAATTTGGATGTATGCAAGTATGTAAATATGAAAGCATGAACTCAATATGAACCATAAAAATCCATGATGGTATGCTTGAAATCCACTTTGAAGAGATGATGAAAGAGTCTTGAAGAGGCACCAAGGATCTTGAAGGAAGATCACACCACCATGATGGCTAGATTTAGGGTTTGGATGATGAATCTTGAATGTTTGCACCTAATCTCTTCAAAAGGCTTGAGAAATTGAATCCTTGATCTTCAATGGAGAACTTGAATTCTTGAGAAGAGGACTTGAAAACCTTGAGAACTTGGAAATGGATGCTTGAACCTTTTTTCTTCTTGACAAAATCTTGATTAGAGCTTTTTGCACTTAGAAGACTTAGAGAAAATGAGAGAGAAATGCTTCCTTTTATATGAAATTAGGGCACATTATTCTAAGGATGCCTACATAGGATAATTAAATTTTAATTAGACCCATTCCCCTAGAAAAGGACCTATATTAAATATAATTTAGGAATCAACGCTTCGGAACTCGAAACAGCCGACCCAGAAGCGGGAAAACTGAATTTTTTATGAGCCCCGACAGCCGACAAGTTTCCTTATTTGAAAGGGGGACCCAAGTCAGGGTTGAGGTCAACCCTGACCTAGGTTAGGTTTGAGTTTGACCCTGACCCAGGGGGTCAGAACCGCTGGAAAATATGCCAGGTAGGGTAGGAGGTGCCAGGAGAGGCCCAATCAGGGTCCTGAACTAGCACAGAAGCATGAGATGATGTAGAAACAGGATGCTAATATGGTAGAGGTCAAAAATGTCACCTAAGGAGGGATAAATTCTCTTAACATGGAAGTGCTTCCATTTTAAGATGATACATTAATCCCCCACTTTAGCGGGAGTACAAAAATTGAATGTGCTCACGATAAAGTTTGGAAGAAAAGAATCCTAGTGGATTGCAATGAGATAGAATATCACTAAGTTGGGGATATGAGCCCCAAAACCAAGGATTATAACTCAACATACATACATGAAGATATAGAAATAAAGAGAAATCAATCATAGAAAACATACATGACTACATAAGTAAGACAAGAACAACACTACAGATAACATAGCTTCATGATCTAATCCTACTAGCATGAAAGCAAGAGAAAGAAAAGAGATAGTGATTACCTCTCCTAGTAAATTTCCCACCTTACTATGAATCACTAAGGAGGGAGAGCCCCCAACAGGTTCACCCATAAACTATTCTTGTACTTGTAAATGCGTCTTCTGACAACTTTTGAAAATATCCATAGATCAACATTTTTGTATCACTGTGAAATATAAAATGCGTGTCCATTCAGGATTTAGCAACTTATGTGCATTACCTTTCAAGGATTTAGCATATTGTAAAAATAAAAATGGTGCATATCTCTTCAGGATTTAGCAACTTATGTGCATTTCCTTCCAAGGATTTAGCAAACATAAAAGTAAAAATGTGTGTCTCTTTAGGATTTAGCAACTTATGTGAGTTACCTTCCAAGGATTTAGCAAACATAAAAGTAAAAATGTGTGTCCCTTCAGGATTTAGAAAATTATGTGCGTTACCTTCCAAGGATTTAGCATGTTGTAAAATATAAATAAGTGTAAATTATAGTACAAGGGAGACCCTATATATTCTCCCCTCCTTATCATGGATACCCACTAGGCAGGATAAGGAAGAAGGAAGGATACCTACTTCACAAGGTAAGGAGATATCAATCTTAACAACAATGTATACCATAATCTTTGCAAAAAGTATTGATCCTTACATCTAAGAGCATAGATAATCATGAAATGGATATGTCACTTATGGAAAAAGGATCCTCAAAGAGGAAGAGATCTTATCAACAAGAACCCTACCAGAGAGGAGTGCTTAGGATAAAATGTCATCTTCAAAGAAGCAAGAGGGACCCAAGATTCAACCATCAAGATCCTTGTAAATAAAGAGGATGAGGAATCTTGGAATGAAGGATAACAAACTCTAACCAAAAAGAAAGGGCAAGAGTTTATAAAGACCATAATTTGTGCAATAAAGAAGAGGTAATGACCTAGGACATTCACCTCTCAAATAAGAAGGTGTCCATGGTCAAAACATAGATCTTTATAAGGAAAATAATGTTTTCAATATAAACAAATGCCACTAAGCTAAGGAAAGTAGATCCTTAGATAAAGATAGAAGGAGATAATACCTTGCCCCCGAGAGATGATGGAAAAGGATATATCAAATTATATCAAAGTTATAAGAGTACGAGATATCCTTACAAAACAAAATCCTAGAAGGAATATCATGAGTGGAGGAAGTTATAAGGATAGAATGCAGAGAGAATAACCAATTATACTCAAAGCCACATTGATGCTAAGAATATAACGGATCCTCTAAGACTGTAATAGAATACCTCTTGCCCCCTAGTTTAAGAGACAAGAGGAGAAACATAGTCTAACTTGTAGAAGAAGAAGGGGAATACCGTATGTCAAAATTATGGAGAAATTGTAGTACCGCTTGGGAATAAGATATAATTCCATGAGAAGCTCTATCTCTAACATATAATTTGAAATGTACAAAATCAACAAGTAAGTGTTTATTACTATTGTGAAAAGGACATTTGTACTTATGTAAATCATTTCTTGGAATAGGTTTAAAAATTTCTTTCTTGGAATTAGTTAACTGGATATATACTTTCTTAGCCACATCTTGAGGAGTGTCATAATAATCTAAGGTAGGTGTTGGAAGAAGAATATCAAGAGGAGGATGATACTTAATATCAGCCACATGAAATTGAGAAGATGAATATCCTATACCATTCATATCATGTTTAGGAGATACATTGATCGGGTTTTTAATGCCATGTTCATTAACACCAAGCCCTAAACCCTTATAACCTTGTTTATCTACCATAGTGTATCCAGTAGTATACCTATCTGGCATAGTATCTATGGGAAATGATTTATTATGATGCTTGTGAGAGAATGTTTTGTAAGGTGGAACAATGATTTTAGGAGAATTTTCTTTGTATTTCCCTTTATTATCATCATGGATAGGATAAGAAGCGGAATGTAAATCTAGAAATTCTTGCACATCCTCATCTTGTACCATAGTTTGAGCCTTAACAAAAGTATGAGAAGAACTAGGGATGGAAGATAGGAGAATAGGAGTAGGGTTTTTAGAAATGATTGGATTAGGAATGTTAAGATTAGGATTACGAAGATTAGGTAATGGGGTATCATCTATCAAATTCTTCACATAATCTAAAAGAACAAGAAGTCCACTACACAAATCCTTAATTAAAGTTTTGAAAGTAGGGAGACTAGTATTGGTCAATCTTAGAATAGCATAAGCAAGTGAAACATGAAGATTGACAAACATGATAAAATGAATAAAACTCTCATAGACATCATAGGTACTATAAAGAGATGCTAAAAGAAGGATAATGAGAAAAATAGCCATACACCAAAAGAATTTCATGATGACAAAGCAAGAAGTGGTTTTGTATTTATAAATGTGAATTATAATCTAACATGTAAATCTAACACCAAAGAGAAGGAGTTGTATATCGCAGGTTCACCAAAATGTAACTTGTAGAATTTGGATTGTTACTAAAATGTAATAGATAAGGTATAGAAATGACTGATTTGATTTATAGATTGTTTGTGAATTTATTATCTTGAAATGTAAGGTGTTGATGTGTAGATTGTTCTTTGAATTGCCTAGATTGTATTTGATTCTTTTAACTTTGATTGAATTGAATTGATTATGTATTGCAATTGTGATAAAGGAGAAGATAAGATGTTCCTTTTTTATTCCCAAATGCACAAATGGGAGATCCAAGTTGATCAACCCAAAAGAAGGGTTAATGCACAAATGAATCAACTATTTGGAAAGGAGAATAATAAAGGAGATACCTTAAATTCTATTAATTATATGTATATAAATGATATATGACTATAATTGAAAAGATAGGAGAAATGCACTAACCTTCAAATATTGCAGATCAAAGAATGCTATTTTCTGAGGTCTGTAGACTGTTTCTGGAGAAACTGACAGTTGATACCAAACCGAAATGTAGAGATGAACAAAACCAAGAAATAATTTTCCGTTCCAATGTCATCTTATGAAAAAGGTCAATCTTGACCCAAAAATGTCAACCCTAACCCAATAATGTCAACCCTAACCTGCACAGATCTAAAAGTGACTTTGTTCGTGGATCCTGAAAGTTTGTCGAAAAGGGTATCCAGATCTGGGTTCAAATCCACTATTCTGTATCTATACCTATAAGAAAAAGGAGATTGTTTTTTTGTGGGGGAGGGGTTTGCCTTATTCAAGCCCTAATTTAGGAATTAACCTTGAAATCAATAAAGTACAGAATGCTAACATGTAGTAGAATTTAATCTAACAATGAAGCTATGATATTTAATAGATATATAATTGAAATTTGGATGTATGCAAGTATGTAAATATGAAAGCATGAACTCAATATGAACCATAAACCTCCATGATGGTATTCTTGAAATCCACTTTGAAGAGATGATGAAAGAGTCTTGAAGGGGCACCAAGGATCTTGAAGGAAGATCACACCACCATGATGGCTAGATCTAGGGTTTGGATGATGAATCTTGAATGTTTGCACCTAATCCCTTCAAAAAGATTGAGATCTTGAATCCTTGATCTTCAATGGAGACCTTGAATGCTTGAGAAGAAGACTTGAACACCTTTAGAACTTTGAAATGGATGCTTGAACCTTTTTTGCTTCTTGACAAAATCTTGATTAGAGATTTTTGCACTTAGAAGACTTAGAGAAAATGAGAGAGAAATGCTTCCTTTGATATGAAATTAGGGAACAATATTATAAGGAGGCCTACATAGGATAATTAAATTATAATTAGACCCATGCCCCTAGAAAAGGGCCTATATTAAATATAATTTAGGAATCAATGCTTTGGAACCCGAAACAGCCGACCCAGAAGCGAGAAAACTGAACTTTTTATGAGCCCCAACAGCCGACAAGTTTCCTAATTTGAAAGGGGGACCTAGGTTAGGGTTGAGGTTGACCATGACCCAGGGGGTTAGAACCCTTGGAAAATATGCCAGGTGGGGTAGGAGGTGCCCAGAGAGGCCCAATAAGGGTCCTAAACCAGCACAGAAACATGAGATGATGCAAAAATAGGATGCTGATATGGTAGAGGTCAAAAAAATCCCCTAAGGAGGGATAAACACTCTTAACATGGAAGTGCTTCCATTTTAAGATGATACAATACATAACACCACACTTTCAAGAATAGTTTGACCAGGAATTCCAGTCACTTCTCATTACACAAGAGGCAGCTAATGCTACAAACACTAATGAGGTACCTAGGTCAAAAGGTGCTCATCTGATCATAACAGAGGTTCTAGGTAGAACTCATCCCAACTGGGGACAATGGTTTGATTTCACTCACATCCTTGACATGACACCTAATGATGAAATGGACTCCCATGAATATGAGTTTGACAGCTTGTCATATGCCACCTTTGACAGAGATACAGATACAACTAATGCATATGAAAACCTTCTCAAAGTAGGTGAAGGGTCTAGTGTAAGGTCACATGAGTCTGACTCCCTAGATTTTAACATGTTGTCTACTACGGTCGCTCAGAATCAATGGAATTCAACTATACCTCTGGATGAGATTACTTTAGGTCTCAACTTGCTTGTCCATGCTTTTGATGATTGAACCATGAACACACTTGAACCCATCACTTCTCTTTCACTTTGACATCCTAAAATTATAGACTGGAACTCTACCTCCCCATCTAATGAAGACCTTACATTCTAGAATGATTACGCACTTGACTATTACCTATATTTTTTCAAACTTGTAACGTCCTCCACTAGCAAAAAAAGTATCAATATTACTGAGGCTGACATCAAGTATCTTATTCATAAAATCAAAAGAAGAAAAAATAGGCACTCTGATGGTGGAAACCACATTGTGGCAGTATCAGAGCCTAAAATAGTCAAAATAAAAGATGTATCCAAGGGTGAAAACCTCTTCGAGGCGCCCGAGGATGAGATACTTGATGCGCTTCCGAGTCATTTCTAGGAGAGATCATCTGTGCTTATTGAACCAACTCAACCTATCAACTTGGGTATAGAGGCAGAACCTCAGATCATTCACTTGGCACAATCACTATCAGAGGCAGAAAGAGAGGAATTCACTACATTCTTCAGAAGCAAAAAGATAAACTTTGCATGGAAATATTCAGACATGTTTGGATTAGACCCTAATCTAATCATGCATCATTTTTCCATTGCACAAGGTGTCAAGCTCGTCAAGCAGAAGCTTCACAAAATGCATCCACATGTAGCTCTACTTGTCAAAGCTGAATTGGAGAAACTTCTTAAGGCAGTGTTTATCAGAGTAATTTACTATGCCGAGTTGATGTGTAATATTATTCTAGTATCAAAACATCATAAATCTATACGAGTCTGCACAGACTCTAGAGACTTGAATTTGGCATGTCCTAAGGATGATTTTCCATTTCCTAATATTGATATGATTGCAGATATGACAACAAGGTATGAAATGTACTCACTAATGGATGGTTTCTCTGGGTACAACCAGATAAAAATTATGCCAGAGGACCAAGAGAAAATTGCTTTCACATGTGCCTGGGGCACCATCTGTTGGAATGTCATGCCCTTTGGACTCAAAAATGTTGGTGCTACATATCAAAGAGCTGTTATGACTATATTTCATGACATGATGCTTAACACAATGGAAGATTATGTGGATGACACTTTAGCTAAGATCATGCACCGAAAGAAGCATCTTGCAGATCTAGGTCCTATACTAGATCATATGGAACAGTTCAGTCTGAGGCTCAATCCTAAGGAATTAGTTAGGGTTACACGATGCCAGAATCTCATCTTATCATCATTTTCTCAAATCTTTGACTTTTTTTCTCAAAATTCAACTCTAGTCAACTCTAGTCTACCCTAGTCAAACTTGGTCAACTAGACCTTGAAATTGCTTAAAATTGATTCCGCATCTTCCAGATTCTTCCATGATCTATTCTAAGTTATTTTTGATCTCTGATTCAACATCTATCTGTGATTTTTCACTCTCCATCATTATGATGTGTCATCTTTCCATTTCACTCTTGAGAGGGCTGGATGATTACATTATTGAATCTATTCCAATCAATCTGATCCGATTTTCAAAAGTTCTCATTGCTAGGGGCATCTCATCACTTGGGGCATGTTTATTTTTTCATACCTCACAATCAAAAATGGATACTCCATAATCAATAGGGGCATCTTTTTTCCCTACATCTCATCATCTTTTAAGTATCTGAGCAGTCTAACTCAGATTCTTGAGGATCAAGCTTCATTCTGGAGATGATTCTCAAAAACTCATCTGTTGGGAATTGGGGCATTCTAACCCTTACTCCTGAATGAAGCTCCATTCTGGAGATGATTCTAAATCTCTATTTACTATCTTTTGAGATAGGTATTGGGGCAATCTAACCCTGACTCCTAAAGGTTAAGCCTTGTTCTGGGGATAGCCTTATGAAAGATATCAATCTAACCAGTTTCTTGGCAATCTAACCTAGATATTGGGGGACTAAGCTTCATTCTGGAGATATTCCTACAATCTCTATTAACCATCTTTTTGGATAGATATCGGGGCATTCTAACTGTGACTCCTGAAGGTTGAGCCTCGTTTTGGGGACAACCTTCTGAAAGCTATCAATCTGTTAGGTATCGGGGCATTCTAACTTGGATCCCTGAGGATCAAGCTCCATTCTAGAGATGATTCTCAAAATATTAATCTATTAGGTATCAGTGCATTCTAGCTTGGATCCCTGGGGATCAAGCTTCGTTTTGAAGATGACCCTCAAAAACTCTATTTGACCAATGTCTTGGAAACCTAACCTGGATCCTTGAGGATCAAGCTCCATTCTGGAGATGATTTTCAAAATATTAATCTATTAGATATCAGTGCATTCTAACTTGGATCCCTGGGGATCAAGCTTCATTTTGAAGATGACCCTCAAAAACTCTATTTGACCAATGTCTTGGAAACCTAACCTAGACTCTGGAGAGTCAAGCTCCATTTTGGAGATGGCTCTAAAATCTTTGCATCATCAATTTTCAAATCTATTCTTTTGTGCTTCAGGCATCAGAATATTCTTTGAATCAATGCACTGCTCGCACATCAATTCAAAGAGGGAAAAAATGTAACACCCAAAAATTGGCATCTTGCAACCCTAACCAATTTTGTTGCATTTATCATTCTTCTGAATCATCAAAGTCCTATTGTACTAGGCAATTCTGAGTCTTGACTGACTCTACTCGACCTAAGTGTCAAATGCAGAAAATCTTAAATTTGCATTAATCATACATTATATTTAATTCCTAAATATCTATTTTTCTAAACAAACCTTATGATCGAATTAATTTAATTAATAAAGTCCTAGCACTTTAATTAAATTAAATTCACCCTCTTTAGCTAAGACACATGAAAAAGGGATTAAATAATATTTAATTATTAAATAAATATCCTCATTTCAATAATTGAATTTAAATATTTAGATAATTGAGAAAAACCTATTTATGAGGTCATATTTATTTAATTAAATGGATATTCTCTCAAAAATATTTCTTCTGTTTATAAATAGAATCTTTGAATTAATTGTGCTTTAAAGAGAAAGAAAACAATTAAAATCAAATAAAACAGTTAAAATGAAAGAAAGGAAATAGTTAAAGAAGAGAGAAAACAATTTATTGTTTTCTTTTAAATAAAGCTTTCTATTCTAAATTGGCTTTTCTATCTGTTTTATTTCAAAGAGGAAACTTTCCATTCTGAACAACCTCTGAGTCTATAAAAGAACTCTCATTCTTCATTCAAAACCCCTGACACCCCACTCACTTTCATGCATTGTTAGA
>MU228100.1:567989-602806 GCA_018584345.1 Thuja plicata
TTTAGAAGAAGAAAGATAGAAATCACTTTTGAGCACAAATTCCCAAATGTTTTTATTTCCTTCAAAATGCATCATGCAACCTCTAAATGCAGCTATATGCAGACTCTTAGGACTTGTCACTGATTAGAAAATATTGCAACATTTTTATCATCATTGGGCACTTTTCAGAATGGATACCACCTTATAGTATAATTATCACTAATACCCACTGATATTATGATAATATGAATACTATATCTATTGGAATGTCAGAAATAGACTTAGGCATCAAGGCATAGAAGCCAGGATAAAAAAATAGTCACCTTCCTTTTATTATATCAGAATCTATCTAAGGCAAGATATTGAACCCACAGTGACCTTGAAAATTCATATCCTTGGGTACATTATTCTTTGTATACCTTAGTGAGAATTTGAATCAGAAAATAGACAAGGAATTTTTTTCAACCTCACCGTAGTTTACACATAATGAAGATCGAGATATATGTGGCTATCCACCCACAGTGGCAGCTCTTACCATAAACATCTAAGTTAGGTGAAATTTATAGGACCATTTGGAACAATCACCACATGTAGAAAACCAAGAAAATGTTATGCCCCCTGTCCTTGCGACTCTTTGTCTTTGCGTAGACGTCATGGAGTAACTTGAAAGGTATAACAACATCAATTGACAATCAATAAAAATTTCATAACTACTTAGATGCCCCTAGTTAAACATCATCAGGACATAAAACAGCTATGATCAGTCCAAGACCAAACTATGTTTAAGTAATACTATTGATTCATTTTTCAAGCACAGTATAGAATCATCAATCAAAAAGTTTGGAATTCAAGAAAATATGGTGTCCATTTACCTGTATACAATCTTTTTGCTATTTGGAATCCAATGTAGGTCTTAGGAACACCATTCATGTTAGTGCAATGTTTGTGTCATCCTTGTTTTTTAAAAGTGATAGCGGGAGCAAAAGTATCTAAGAGTAGTGTATCACAAGACAAACCATCTATGATGACCTAGCTGACGCAACCTATCAGACTGGCAAAGATGCCCCCAGCGGAGAATGATTTGTTCCCTAGAACCAAAAAGATAGACAAATCCCAAGCAAAGATAAGATAGTCATAAGGAAATAAAGTCAGCATTTTAGCACAAGTGTAATTACGAAGGCCTAGTATCAGTGATGCTTTGATAGATTGAGTGCAGAACACAAGTGATGCCTAATTTCTAGGTTTTCACTACTTGGCAAGATCTTTTCTTTCTTTTTGCTACCAAGATGCCTATTTGACCAGGTTGTCATCAAGGTACTTTTCTCTTTTTCAATTTTTTTGCTATTTTTTTTTTTGAATGTTTTTGTAGTATCAAGGCGCCTATTTACCAGGTTTTCATGAAGGATGCCCTTTCTTCAGGACTTTTTCCATTGTTTTTGGATTTCTTCAAGATCAAATTTTTGAATGTTTTTATTATTTTCTGAAAAAAAAAAATTTGTACAGGCTCTACTAGCCAAACATCAAGCATAGAATTGCTTCAAATGTAGTGTGTTGATAGGATCTAGAAGAATGTCTCCCTCAGGTGTAGCTAGTTGATAAGGTCCAGTCCCAAAAGTAGCAGTGATAACATAAGGTCCTAGCCAATTAGGTTCAAACTTTCCTTTCTGCTCTCTTTTAGGTTGGTTCTTAGGACTCTCCTTTAGGACAAGATCCCCCACTTCAAATTTTCATAGTTTTACCTTCTTTTTGTACCCTTTGGAAATGCGTGTTTGATACACTTTCAGATGATCAAACACCTATTGTCTGCGCTCATCTAGTAGGTCTAAAGAGTTCACCCTATCAATGTGGTATTTCTCATCAATAAAAAGACATGGTAAAGATATCTGCAAAGATGGGATTTCAACCTCAATAGGTAGTACTTCTTCAGCACCATAAACTAGAGAAAATAGCATGGCTCCTATTGGTGTTCTGATGCTTGTTTTGTAGGCCCATAGTGCTGGATTCAGTTGTAGATGCCAGTCTCTACCAAACTTACTTACAGTTCAGTGTAGGATTTTAAGAATATTCTTATTAGATGCCTCAGCTTGTCCATTACCTTGAGGATAATAGATTAAGGAGTAGTGTTGGGTGATGTGGAACTGTTCACAAGGGTCATCAATGTCTTGATTTTTAAATTGTCCCCCATTGTTTGTTACAATTGAAGAGGGTATCTCATATTTACAAATAATGCAGTTCAGAATCAACATAGCCACCTATTTGCTCATGGCTCTAATTAGTAGCATTACCTCAACCCACTTTTTGAAATACTCAGTTTTCGTAATGATGAACTTGTATCCATTTCAAGAATTGGGATATATTTGTATAACCAAGTCGAAGGCCCACTACTGAAATGGCCAATGTGTAATGAAAGGTATAAGTTCTTTGGCAGGAGCATGGATGAGATTTCCATGTGTTTGACATTTATGACATATTTTGGAGAATTGAATAGCATCTTTTTCCATGGTAGGCCATTAATAGCCAACTCTGAGTAGTTTCTTAGCTAATGGAAAGTCGTTTGTGTGTGATCCACATATACCTTTGTGGACTTCTTTTAGTGCAATATTGGACTCTTCGAGTTCTAAACACCTAAGAAGTGTACTGTCAAGACCTCATCAATATAAGTTATTAGTTATGAGGACATAATGTGATGTTATCCTAATCAGGTCTCTCTTCTAATTTATTGATAGATTAGTAGGATTGGTCTAGTCAGTGAGATAGGCAATGATATTAACATACTGAGATTGGCCTAGGGTGTTTAAAGCACACATTACTTGGTATTCAGGGGTATCAAAGGTGGGATAGGATAGTTATTCTACCAAGAAGTCATAGCGGAATTGATGTTCTTCGAGTTGTAACATTGACGCCAATGTATTCATGGCATTTTCAGCCTTTTTTTTTATTTTGGGCACTTGCTGGAATGTGATGAAGACAAAATATTTCTTTAAATCATCAACCAGTTACTTGTAGGGCATCAACTTTTCATATTTTGTCTGGTAGTCTCCATTAACTTGATTAATGATGAGCTAGGAGTCACCATACAGACGTAACTCTACAATCTTCCATTCCATGGAAAGCCAGAGTCCATTTACCAATGCTTCATATTTAGAAATGTTGTTCGTGCATAGAAACATTAGTTTGTAAGACGTGGGTATCTTATAGCCTTGAGGAGTTATGAATAGAACCCCTACCCCAAGGCCTTATTGTGTGAAAGAACCATCAAAGTACATCTTCCATGGATACTCAGCTAGATGCATGATTGTTTCATCAAGGAATTCAACCTTTAAAGGTTCATCATCTTGGAGCGGTGAATCTGCTAGTTGATTAGAGAGGACTTGTCCTTTAATAGCTCTCCTATCCACACACTCAATGTCAAATTCACTGAGAATGAGGACCTATTTTGCTAAGCGTCTTGTTAATTCTATTTTACTTAAAAGGTACTTTAGAGGATTGATCTTATCAATGAGCCTTACTATATGTGAGAGCATGTAGTGTCTTAATTTTTGTGATGCAAAGATGACTGCTAAGCATGCTTTCTCAATAATGTTGTAATTGAGCTCATAGGAGACTAGTGTTCTACTGATGTAGTATATAGCTCTTGCTTTCTTCATTTCATCCTCTTGTGCTAATAATACTCCTAATGATGTAGCTATAGTGGAAATATAGAGGAGTAATGGCTTTCCATGAATAGGCGCCATAAGAATAGGAGTAGCCATGTACCCTTTTAATTCTCTGAAGTTGGCTTCACAGTGTTCATCCCATTTGAAGGTAACCCCTTTATGTAGTAATTTGGTAAAAGGTTGGGCTCTGTCAGCAAGTTGTGACATGAATCTCCTGATAGATTGAAGTCTCCCTTGTAGTGTCCTCATTTCAATGATGTTGCGTGGAGGATTCATCTCTAGAATATCTTTCACCTTTGCTAGATCTACCTCAATTCCCTTTGCTGAAACTATATACCCTAAGAGTTTTCCTTATTGGATGCCAAAGGAACATTTATTTGGATTGAGCCTAAGTTGGAATTGCTCCATTCAATCCAAGATCTTTCTTAGGTCGTCAACATGAGTACCTCTTTCCTTGGATTTAGCCAATGTGTCATCCATGTAATCCTCCATGTTTTTATGCATCATATCATGGAATATAGTAGTCATTGCTCTTTGATATGTTGTGCCGACATTATTTAATCCAAACGGCATGATGTTCCAGCAAAAGGTACCCCATGCACATGTAAATGTAGTATTCTCTTGATCCTCAGGGGCAATTTTAATTTGATTATAGCCTGAGAATCAATCTATTAATGAATACATCTGATATCTTGCTATGAGGTCTATGATCATGTCAATGTTAGGTAGTGGGAAGTCATCTTTCGAACATGCTTTTTTTAAGTCTATGAAGTCTTTACAGATCCTGATAGATTTACCAGATTTAGACATGGGAACCACATTAGAGATACATCCTGTGTAGGAAATGACTCTGATAAATCTAGCTTTCAATAATTTCTCTAGCTTCACTTTGACTAGTAATGCAACATGAGGATGCATCTTTCTAAGTTTTTATTTCATGGGCTTGATCCCAGGAGCTATAGATAAGTGGTGCATGATTAGATTAGAATCTAGTCTAGGCATATCTATATAAGACCATGCAAAGTTGACTTTCTTTTCCCTTAGGAACTCTGTGAACTATGTCTTCTCTTCTTCTAAGAAAGAGAGTGCAAGGTGTACTATTTGAAGATCTTCAATGGTGCCCAAATTTACTAGTTGTGTTGGTTCAATCAGAACTGAATACCTTTCATGAAAGTTTTTGGGGAGGATATCAAGAATCTCATCCTTTGGCACCTCTGAGAGGTTTTCACCATTGGATACATCTTTTATTTTTACTATTTTAGGATCTAACACTGCAATAACATGGTTTTCACCATCAGTCCCCTTTTTCTTTTTATTTTTTAGTTTTTGATTGAGAAACCTGATATCCTCGTGTGACATGTCCTCGGTCCTTGCATTGGTGGAAGAAGGGTAAGGTTCACAAGCATTGAGATAGCAAGCTAGGGGGTAGTCATTGGGAAAGTTGAGGATAGGCGTAGGATCTGTGTTAGTACTATAAATGAGGTTTAGGTGTATCAAAGACAAGGAATCAGACCCAGGAAAGGACATCATCATGTTAGTATCAAGACCATTAACCAATATGACATGTTCCGTTAAGTTAATTTCTTCAATGTTTAGATCAATAAGAGTTAGATCTTCATAAAAAGGGTTGTTAGTCATATGTGGATCAAACTCTAGTGACTCATCAATAGAACTATTATCTTCATCTCTATGTAAATGGAGGCTCTTTCTTGTCACCTTAGCACATCTTCTAGACTTAGGAAAGCACCAGTCTCTCCATCCCTGACAGGCAGAAGGGATTCTTCTTCTGCTTCAGGATTATCTGTGTCATTGGGAGTACTGTTAGACTGTTCACAAGGAGCTGAGGGAGCCACAAACATGTGAATTGTATCTATTCCAATATCTATAGTGGTGATAGATAGCTCATCTCATTCATAATCATGAGAGTCAATGACCTCATCATCAGATCTGTTTAAGTATTCAACAATGGTTATTTGATGTACCCGGTTAGCTACCTATGGATCAAAGTCTGGTAAATCAAGGACATGTGAAACTGTGACCAATTTCCCCTAGTTAGGATTTAAATCCTATTGTTGGCGTGTGCTTTCTATATTTTCTATCAATGGAATCTATGAACCATCTACTATGGAGTCTCCTACCTCTTGAATGGGAGGTTGTGCTAACAAAGGAGTGCAGAGATCTTGTGGTGCCTCAAAGCTGGTTACATAGCTCTCTCCTTGATAGTTAGGATTCTTTGTGCCAACATGTAATAACCTTTCATATGACCACTTCTCTAGTTCACCTATTTCATCACTCCCTTTGTCTAATGTTGGACTGTCTTTTGAAGCAGGTTTGTTAGTTTTAGTATTAAAACCCAGTCTTGTATTGTCTCTTGTATTATGGAATTCCATGGGTATGGGCTCAATAAGTGCTCTTCCTATGTCATTTAGAGGTCCCTTTCCTTTGTATCCCATCTTCTTGAGGAAATCATATCTATTTCCATACTATTCTGGGGATATCTCTACATTTTTTACCTCAGCTTCCACTGATTCTCCTTTGTAAAGCCAATCCAAGATTGCCTATTCTTCTATGTTATCTAAAGAAGATGTGGATGCCTTTACCATGCCAATCACTTTGTGTAATTCTATCTCCTTGAATGTTTTAGGTGTGAATGTTGAGGAAGGTTTTCCGTAGGATATTGGTGATACTGAAAGTTCTGTCAGTGAGGGAGTCGGGTACATCCTGTACTCTCCCATACCTATTTCTTCAATTTTTAAGGTTTTGCCAAAACTCTTCATAACCATGTCCTTGGTAGTTTTAGGAGTGATCACATCCATAGCCTCTTTGTTATGCGAGATCATACTACTTGCTTTGATATTGTTACAAGTATAGTTAGCATCTGCAGGAATCGTCACTTCCACCCCATTATGTGGGAACTTTATACACTGGTTGTAAGTGGATGGCATAGCTTTAATTTCATGAATCTAGGGTCTCCCCAACAGGATATTGTAGGCTAGGGGTAGATCTAGAACTTGACATATGAAATTCCTCTCAATTGGTTCGACCCTGATAGATAGAACAATAAGTCCTTTAGAGGATCTTTCTTTTGCATTATAAGCTTTGATAGATATTTTTCTTCTAGAGTCAATGGTCTATTCTGAAAGACCAAGTTTCTTGATCAGATTAAGCATACATATATTTACTCCTATGCCTCCATCTATCAACATGTGTCAAACACAGGATTTATGAATGAGGACTTCAATATGGAGGGGTTGATTATGTGGATGTGTCAATGACTTATCATCCTCTTTAGAAAAGGAGAGGTAATGTGGCACTGAGATGTGATTGACCATCACTTGGAATTTGTCTATATCAATATCATTTGGGATGTTAGTAGCATGTAGAGCTTATTCTAGGACTTTGTTGTGTACTGTGGATATTTTGATCAACTCAAAAATGGAAATTTTGGGACAGGTTTGTTGCAATTGGTCTACCAAGTCATACTTTTCATCAGGAATAGTAACCACGTGTTTTGTTGTTGGTATAGGAATATTAATGATAGGAACCTTGGATGTTGATGCTAGTTTTTGGGGTCCTTTGATCGTGACCTACACTTGGCTCCATGTTACAACATTTGAGTGGAATGAAACACCTTTGATTGTAACCAAATTAATTGATTCAGTCTTAATGTCTAGTATATTGATCACATTATCATTATTGGAATAGGTGTAGTTTACTTCATTACTCTTCCCTTTAGATGTTTCTCCTTTGTCATAATTAGGAAATCATTTATTGAATGTTGTATGATCTCCATTGGTAGTTGTATCATCTTAAAATTGAAGCACTTCCATGTTAAAAACATTTAGCCATCCTTAGGGGATGTTTTTTACCTCCCTCATATCATCCTCCCATTTCTGCATCATCCCCTACTTCTGTGCTTGATTAGGACCCTGATTGGGCATCTTCAGGAACCTTCAACCCCACCTGGCATGTTTTCCAGGGGTTCTAACCCCCTAGGTCAAGGTCGACCTTGACCTTGACCTAGGTTAGGGTCAACCTCAACCCTGACCAGGCTCGCCCTTTTGAATCTAGAAGCCTGTCGACTGCCAGGGGTCATCTAAAATTCAATTTTCCCGCTTCCGGGTCAGCTGTTTCAGGTTCTAAAGTGTTGATTCCTAAATTATATTTAATATAAGTCCTCTCCTAGGGGTAAAGGCTTTAATTGGAATTTAATTATCCTATGTCGGCCTCCTTAGAATATTGTGCCCTAGTTTGATATAAAAGGGAGCCTTCTCCTCTCATTTTCTTTAAGTCTTCTAACCATTATCAAGTCACAAGCACTAAGGAAACCATGCATCCATTATTCCATATGTTTTCAAGATTTTGAGGTGTTCAAGTCTTCCTCTCAAGAATTCAAGTTCTACATTGAAGCTCAAGGATTCAAGCTTCCAAGCCTTTGAATGGATTAGGTTCAAACATTCAAGATTCATCATTCAAACCCTAGATATAGCCATCATGGTGGTGTGATCTTCCTTCAAGATCTTTTGTGCATCATCAAGAATCTTTCATGATCTCTTCAAGGTGTATTTCAAGCATACAATCATGGAGGTTTATGTTTTCTAAAGTCCAAGCTTTCATATTTACATACTTGCATACATTTGAATTATAATTGCATATCTATTGAATATCATAGCTTCATTATTAGATTCAATTCTACTACTTGCTAGCATTCTGTTCTTTATTGATTTCAAGGTTAATTCCTAAATTAGGGTTTGACTAAGGAAAAATGCTCCCCCCAACAAACAAACCTCTTTTTCTTGTAGGTACATGTTTAGGACTGTGGATTTGGACTCAGCTCTAGATACCCTTTTTGACTTTCTATCGGGATCTGTGAACAGATTCTCTGTCAGACATGTGCAAGTCAAGGTTGACATTATTGGGTCAAGGTTGATATTTGTGGGTCAAGGTCAACCTTTTTTAGAAGATGACATTGGATCAGGAAAATATTTATGGGTTTTGTTCGTCTCTTTGTTCTCTTTTCTGAATGGTTGATTCATTTGTGCATTAATCCCTCTTTTGGGTTGATCAACTAGGATCTTTCATTTGTGCATTTGGGGATAAAGGTGGAACATCTTATCTTCTCCTTAATCACAATTGCAATATACAATCAATCAAATTCAATTAAATGTAAATTAGGGTTAAGGAACTCAACACACTCTAGGCAAATCAAACGACAATTAATAAACAATCTCCTTACCCCCTTTTCACCCTTTACATTTTGGTGAACCCGCGATAGACAACTCCTTCTCTTTGGTGTTAGATTTACATCTTAGATTAAAATTTGCATTTATAAATCCAAAAATAAAAATTTAAATACTCATAAAATATACAAAAACACTTCTTACATTTCATTCATTATGAAGATCTCTTGGTGTATGACTATTTTTCTCATTATTATTCTCTTAGCATCTCTTTATAGTACTTATGATGTGTATGAGACTATTCTCCATTTTATTACATTTATCACTCTTCATAGTGCACTTGCTTATGTCATTATGAGATTGACCAATACTAGTCTCCCTACTTTTAAAAATTCTATTAAGGATGTGTGTAATGGACTCATTACTCTTTTGGATTATGTGAAGAATTTGGTAGATGATACACTATTTCCTAATCTTCATAATCTTCCTCCTAACCTTCCTAATCCAATTCCTAATACTCCTACTCCTATTCTTCCATCTTCCATCCCTAGTTCTTCTTTTGTTAAGGCTCAAACTATGGGGCAAGATGAGGATGTGCAAGAATTTCTAGATTTACCTTCTCCTTCTTATCCCATCCATGATGATATTAAAGAGAAATCCAAAGAAACTTCTCCTAAAACCATCATTCCACCATACACAACATTCTCTCATGAGCATCATAATCAATTACCTCCTATAGAAGCTTTGCAAGATAGATACACTACCGGATATATTATGGTTGATAAAAAAGATTATAAGGGTTTAGGGCTTGGTGTTAATGAACATGGCATTAAAAACCTAATCAATGTATCTCCTAAAAAAAAATGCATGGTATAGGCTTCGTGCCTTCTCAATTTGAGGTAGCTGATATTAGCTATCATCCTCCTCTTCATATTCTCCTTCCAACACCTACTTTAGATCACCTTGATACTCCTCAACATGTGGCTAAAAAGGTGTATGTCCAGTTAATGAATTCCAAGAAAGAAATCTTCAAACCCATTCTGAGAAATGCTCTCTCTAAATATAAATGTCCTTTTCATTATAGTAATAAACATTTACTTGCTAACTGCATACATTTCAAGCTATATGTTAGACAAAGAGCTGCTTTGGGAATTATATCTCATTCCCATGCAGTATTACAATTTCTTCATAGTTTTGATATAGGGCATTCCCCTCATTCCTCTACAAGTTAGATTGCATTTCTCCTCTTGTCTATTCACTAGGGGGAAAGAGGTATCTTATTCCATTCTTCTAGGATCCATTTTACTCTCAGCATATCTTTTTGTGTGGAGTTTAATTGGTTATTCTTTCTATATTCTATCCATATAATTCATCATTTGTGATATCTTTTCTAAAAAATTTGTTTTGTAAGGATATCTCTTGGATATTAAATCTCTTGATATAAAATATGTCCCTTGCCTACACACCTGGGGGGCAAGGTATGTTCTTTCTTCCTCTATCTAAGGAGCTACTTTCCTTAGCTTAGTGGCGTGTGTTTATCTTACAAAAATATTTCTTTATAAAGATTTGTGTTTTGACTATTGATACCCTCTTATATGAGAGGTGATTTTCCTAGGTCATCACCTCTTCTTTATTTTGTAAACTATGTTTCTCATAAACTCTTTCTCTTACTTTGGGTTAGATTTCTACTCCATTCTGAGATTCCTCTTCCTCTTGATGACAGAGGGCTTGATGATTGAATCTTTGGTCCCTCTTTTCTTAAAAAGATAAAATTTTATTCTAGGCACTCCTCTATGGTGAGGGTCTTGTTGATGAGATATATTCCCTCTTGAGGATCCTTTTTCCATAAGTGACATATTCATTTCATGATTATCTATGTTCTTGGATGTAAGGGTCAAAGCTCTTCGCTAAGAATATGGTATACATTGTTGTTAAGCTGGATATCTCCTTACCTTGTGAAGTAGGTATTCTCTTTTCTCTTCCTTATCCTATCTATTAGGTAGATATGATAAGGAGAGGGGCATGTATAGGGTCTCCCTTGTATTATAGTTTACATTTATTTACATTTTGCGGTATGCTAAATCCTCGAAAGGTAATGCACATAAGTTGCTAAATCCTGAAGAGACGCACATTTTTACTTTTTACCTTTATTTTTGCTAAATCCTTGGAAGCTAACGCACATAAGTTGCTAAATCCTAAAGAGATACGCACCCTTTTTCTTTTTATGATATGCTAAATCCTCAAAAGGTAATGCACATAAGTTGCTAAATCCTGAATGGACACACATTTTATATTCCATAGTGATACAAGAATGTAGATCTATGGATATTTTCAAAAGCCGTCAAAAGATGCATTTACAATTACAAGCACAGTTTATGGGTGAACATATTTGGGCTCTCCATCCTTGGTGATTCATAGTAAGGTGGGAATCTTACTAGGCAAGGTAATCACTTTTTCTTCTCTCTTTCACTTTCATGCTAGTAGGATTAGATCATGAAGCTATGTTATCTATGGTGTTGTTCTTGTCTTACTTATGTAGCCATTTATCTTTTCTATGATTTTTTTTCTTTACTTTCATATATTTATGCATGTATTTTGAGTTAGAATCCTTATTCTAGGGGCTCATGTCCCTTGATTAGTGATATTCTACCTCATTGCAATCCACCAAAATCTTTTTCTCCTAACTTTACTGTGACCATGTTCGATTTCCATGACCTCGCTAAAGTGGGGGCTTAATGTATCATTTTAAAATGGAAGAACTTCCATGTTAAGAATGTTTATCCCTCCTTAGGGGATTTTTTTTACCTCAATCATATCATCCTCCCATTTTTGCATCATTCCCTGCTTCTGTGCCTAATTAGGACCCTGATTGGGCCTCTCTGGGCACCTTCTACCCACCTGGCATGTTTTCCAGGGGTTCTGACCCCCTGGGTCAAGGTCAACCTAAAATTTGACCTAGGTTAGGGTTGACCTTGACCTTGACCTAGGTCAGGGTCAACCTCAACCCTGACTAGGGTCCCCATTTTGAATTTGGAAACCTGTCGGTTGTCGGGGGTCATCCAAAATTCAATTTTCCCGCTTCCGGATTGGCTGTTTTGGGTTCCGAAGCACTGATTCCTAAATTAAATTTAATATAGGTCCTCTCCTAGGGGTAAAGGCTTTAATGGGAATTTAATTATCCTATGTCAGCCTCCTCAGAAGATTGTTCCCTAGTTTCATATAAAAGGGAGCCTTCTCCTCTCATTTTCTCTAAGTCTTCTAACCATTATCAAGTAACAAGCGCTAAGGAAACCAAGCATCCATTATTCCATATGTTTTCAAGATTTTAAGGTGTTAAATTATTCCTCTCAAGAATTAAAGTTCTCCATTGAAGATCAAGGATTCAAGCTTCCAAGCCTTTGAAGGGATTAGGTTCAAACATTCAAAATTCATCATTCAAACCCTAGATCTAGCCATCATGGTGGTGTGATCTTCCTTCAAGATCCTTTGTGCATCCTCAAGACTCTTTCATCATCTCTTCAAGGTGGATTTAAAGCATAAAATCATGGGGGTTTATGTTTTCCTAAGTCCAAGCTTTCATATTTACATACTTGCATACATTTGAATTATAATTGCATATCTATTGAATATCATAGCTTGATTGTTAGATTCAATTCTACTACTTGCTAGCATTCTATACTTTATTGATTTCAAGGTTAATTCCTAAATCAGGGTTTTACTAAGGAAAAAACCTCCCCCCCCCCCAAAAAAAAACCTCCTTTTATTGTAGGTACAGGTTCAGGACTGCAGATTTGGACTCAGATTTGGATACCCATTTCGGCTTTCTATCAGGCTCCGCGAACAGATTCTCTATCGGATCTGTGTAGGTCAAGGTTGACATTATTGGGTTAGGGTTGACATTTGTGGGTCAAGGTCAACCTTTTTCATAATATGACATTAGATTAGGAAAACATTTATGGGTTTTGTTCCTCTCTGCATTCCGGTTCCAGATCATAATTCAGTTTTTCTAGAAATAGTCTACAGACCTCAGAAGTTAGTACATTTCTCCTATTTCTTCAATTACTTTCATATGTCATATCTATGTATTCAAATAACATAATTTAAGATCTCCCTCTTTGTTCTCTTTTCTGAATGGTTGATTTATTTGTGCATTAATCCCTCTTTTAGGTTGATCAACTTGGATCTTTCATTTGTGCATTTGGGGATAAAGGTGGAACATCTTATCTTCTCCTTAATCACAATTGTAATATACAATCAATAAAATTCAATTAAATGTAAATTAGGGTTAAGGAACTCAACACACTCTAAGAAAATCAAACAATAATTAATAAACAATCTCCTTATCCCCTTTTCACCCTTTACAGTAGTATGTCCATCCACTTTGATTTTACCGCCTTCAATGAGGTCTTGAATGACATGTTTAAGTTTAAGGCAATTATTAGTCTTGTGCCCATTGTTCTTGTGAAAGAAAAAGTAGGATTTATCATCCCACCATATAGGTTTTACCATTGGTTTCCATAGTTTGGGATCTGGGATCGTGAGAACTTTGTTATCCAAGAGTGTTTTTAGAACAATTTAGAGAGGTTCTCCTAAAGGAGGAAATTTTCTTTGAGGTTTTGAAGTCCATGTCCAACCCTTGCTATTATCATTTTTTTCTTTAGGTATGGGTGTTTTTACCTTGGTATCCTTTCTTTCTTGCATACTATTGGTTATATTTAATACCTTGGGTTTAGGGCCAACATTGGATGCGTCTTCTATGGCATCGTTGACAAAATTTTTGTTCTATTTCCACCATTTAGGCTTGGAGTTGTTAGATTTGTTTTCACTTTGAAGAGTGATCTCCACATTTCTAACCATAACTTCTTTGAAATGAAGGGAATTTTTAATCATTCTATCAAAGCTAGGGGAATCTTGCATTTTTAATACGTAGTTCAATTCTGGTACCAAGTTATTGAGAAATATTTCCATCTTCTCAGATTCAGGGATAACTCTTGAGTACCATGCAAAGATTTTCCTCCATCTTTGTAGGAAGTGTGTAAATGATTCACTAGTATTCTATTTAGTATTACATAGGTACATCATCATCACATCATGTTGGATTTTGTAGGAGTAATGTTGGATAAATCATTGAATCAACTCATCAAAAGTTTTGACCTTAGGGTTTAGTTTTGAGAATCACTCCATGGCGCTGCCTCCTAGACTTCCCAAAAATAGGCACATGAGGTAAGTGGGTTCATGCATGTAATCTATGCTAAGAGCACAAATTTCTCAAACATGGTCATGTGGATCGGTCTCTCCCATATACTTGTCATATTTTGGCCATGCCACATTGGGAGAGAATGGGACCATCATGATACTCTTGTCAAAAGGGAATGGGAAAATGGTGTCCAAAGAGTATTTTTTTTGGGGTTTCTCTTTCTCCTATTTGAGGTTTGTGAGATCTATTTGCATAAAAGTGAGTTGCTTGGTGAGAATGGATATAGGAGTTGGTACCTCCTTTTCTTTGAGTTTTTCCACATCATAATCTGGAGGTAATTTTACGCTAGTGGATGCCAAATGGAGGAAGTATTTGTCTTTATCATCAGCAATTGTCCTTTCTAATATCTTATGGAACCTCTTACTCTATTTGAGTTTATCATACTCATCTTCAGGGATCTCCCCCTCACTATCTGATCCAAATGGATGATGTTCAAATGTGGTTTCTTCATTCTCATTGAGATCTTCATGCTTTTGACTCTTTCTATTGTCACATTCTTCAAAATCCTCACTCCATCCATGACTGGATCTGTCCATTTGTGGAGAGTCTAGATCAAGTAGGGAACTACGATATGTTTACCCTAGAAAGTGAAGTGTTTTAGGAGGTACTTTTGATCCTTTAGAGGTGTACTTGTTGCATCTTTTGTTAACCATGAATTTGTGTCTCAACTTTTGTCAACATTTCCCAAGAGTGTCAAGTAGTATCTTGAATCATTCAAGTGAGTGTGTCTAGGTGGAAGTATCATTTGAGTTTTGGTGAAAGTAAATTATTCCACTATCAGAGGGTTAGAATGCCCTAATAGTGAGCTAGGAACCAAGTGTTTGTAAGAAGTGGATATACCACATGCATTGAGATAGATTATGATAAATTGACAGGACATGTAAGGTGGACGTTTGAAAAAGTGCTTTGATATAACGACAGGGAGACCAAAAAAGACAATAGGGATAGACTAAAGAGCCAAAAGGGTATCCAAATCAATTGAAACTTTCTAACAAACTATCTTTTAAATTCCCACTGTCCTAAATGCGAGCTCCCAGATGCAATCCTAGAAATATTGGATGTGAGCTACAGATGACCCTAGATGTGAGCTTATGTACTAGATGTGATAATGTGCTGACTAGATGTGAGCTAGGATACTAGATGCGATCCTAAATACCAGATACAATATAGGACATATGGGATGCAATTTTCTGATGTCTCTGTCACAACTGATCAGTTTTGAAAACTTTGTCTTTGGAAGTGCGTAAATTTTGTCTGATTGCATTTTGACTTCTGAGACCTGTTGGTGAGTGAAAAACACATGTGTCTGAAGGTCTGAATATTATTTCTTATTTGAAGTATTTTATCTTTTTAGTGATTTTTTAGACACATCAAGTAGATGTTGTATTGTTAAAGGAACATACACACTTTTTGCCCTATTTTCTAGGCGGAGGATGAGAATCCTTTCTTGTTGACTTAGGTACACTCTCAAATGCTAATCAGAATATAGCCATCACCAAGCATGCAATGGCTCTAGTCATGATGATGTATTAGCCAACTCCAAACGCAAGTGAGGGCATGATATGATGAGTGTCTTGGGTCAATTACTTTTTTCCTTGCATAAGGATTATCACCCTTTCGAGGATGAATCAGGAATTCTTTCAGTTCAAATTTTGTCTATTATTGGGCAATCCATTCAAAACCGTCCCCCACAGAATTGCACAAGGAAAAATTGAGGCATATAGCCCTATGAGTACTTGAATATATGTAGTCTTGCAAGCAAGATTCAAGTGGCTCCGCTCTACGTATAACCAAGCATGTTCAAAGAACGATGTCAAAATTCTATGAACAAAATCAACTTTGTCTTCTGAGGCTTTGGCCTACGAGGAAGCAATTATTTATAGTGAGTTGGAAGGGTTGGCGTAAAACCTGTCATCACTTGGGTCATTCCTAGGATATTTTATCCTCAACCGGCAGGCCCTCTACTATTAAATATGTGTACAAAGGATTGGTGAGTGTAGGACATCTAGATTTCTGATTCTTCCGAAGAAGAAGAGCATACTCTCCTAATCCAAGCCATTTTCTCCCAAAACAAAATCAAGCAAAACGTTCATTACCTTAAGCAATCTTGTGCTTGATTTAAGATGTTCCTATTTAAATAAAATAGGCTGCTTGAAAATTGATTTGCCTTGTTCATTTAACCGCAATATTTAATGGGTACCTTGTTCAATTTCTGATCCAAAATTAGACGATGAAACTTTTTTAATTTGCCCACAATATGAAGTGCTTTGTTTTTTTTCAATTACTGATCCAAGAGAAATTATACGATGTGATTGGCTTGGTTCAATTAACTCCAAATTCCTCTCAAATCCTAAACTAATGTATGAGTTTCTTTTTTTCCTCAAGAGGAAAAGAGCATAGTCCTCTAGTCACTTTATTAGAAGATTAAAAAACATTTCTTAATGTTTAAAGCATGTAAATAGAGGTCAAGATGGGGGTTGGGCAACCTGAAAAACCATGTTAATATCCTTTGTCCAACTCCCAAGAAAATCCTTTGATGGCAACTTGTAAATACTTGTTAAGCTGTTTAAAATACCAAAGAAGTCAATCATGCAAATGTTAGTGGCTAGGTAATGAAGTTCATTAGAATTTTCACTAGATGTGATCCAGAAATACAACAAATGAATCAGAAACTAGATGCAACTTTCCTTACAAGATGCAACTGAATATTACCTAGATGCGATCCTGAACTAAAAATGATCCAGGAAATCCCGGATGTGAGCCTCATTTTCTGTAGTGGGAGGGCATATCCTAGATGCTAGCCACAATGACCAGAAATGATTCTGGACCTAAAAATTGGGAAGGTAAATAGGTGAAAATGAGGTCAAAATGAGGCCAAATCCAGAATCTAGCCCCATGGTGGGTGCCAAAAATGTGTGCATGATTTTTGTACCTATTTAAGAAAGACACAACACTTCAATAGATCATTGCATTAGTGAAATAGGGGTTAGATGAGCATATGAAACCACTAATATTGACCTATTGCTTTCTAACTAAGAAGAGTGTGATTAATAACATAATAGCCCTTAGATTATGCTACTATCAGTGACATATATGACTTAGCGTGAAAGATTTGAATTAAAACAAGCTATTAATCATTAAGCAATGCATTCTAGCTCTAAAAATGGAGATAATAACAATGCCTAAACATGAACTATGAAATGAAATGTGAGTCTATGTCTATTCTAACAACATAACAATGCATTTTCAATATAAGGTAAGCGCTTATTTGCTCTCAAAAATGCCTTCTATTTATAGAAGAATGGGGAGAGAGAGGGGGGGGAAAAGGTGCATTAATGGAGTTGAAAAACTCATTAATGGTGTGTACGAGAAATAAATGCCTTGGGAATTCAATAGGCATGGGAGAGACACAGGCTTAAGGAATCTTCATTAATGAGGAATTAATGAAAGCCTTAAAGAAGCATGGGAAGGGTGTAAGAGAGTGGTTTGAGAAAGTGGGCTTGAGGGAAGGAATCTTGAGATTCCTTGACTTTCTCAAGTGGGTGGAGTCCTTAATCATTCCTTAATGGAATGTGAGAACATTAGGAGGTGGGTTAGGATAGAATTAGGATTAGAATTAGATTAGAATGGGGTGAATGGGTTGAGATGGGTTTGAACCCAGGGTAGAAGTGGTTGAGATAGGTTAGGTTGGGTTTTAGGGGAATTTAAATGAAATGAATTATATGACATAATTCATTTAAATATATAGGTTTTAATTATTTAAGCATTTTATTGCTTTTTAATAATTAAGAGGACTATAGCCATTTTAATTAAATTAATTAGGCTAGGGGAATGGGTTCATTTGAAAATGAGCAATTGATTTATGTATTATTTAATTCCTTTATGATTAAATAATATAGCGATGCTTGAATTTGATTTGATTTAATTGGTTTGAATTTATTTGAGTGGTATGGCTATAATAGTTAATATAATTCAGTGATAAAAATTACCTACAAAATTAAATTTGATTTAAAATGAATTATGCCAAAGTAACATTGGCATGACATAATTGGGGGTATGATCACACTTAGGGAAAATAGGGTTTATAGTCAGAATAGACCAAATCTAGGTGGTTAAAGTGTCATGTATTGCCTCGTGTTCAGATTCATGAAGTTTCCATAAATTCTTATTGTGAGGTCTACCAATATACTTTATCAATTAAATATTTGTTGCAACAAGAAGGTTCGAGTAATGAAAAATATGTCTATGTGTCTCATATTCCTCAAACAACCAATTCTTGAATTTTGCAATAGGGTACCTGCATTTCATAGAAGCATAAATGAATACAAAATTCAACATACAAAGTGTAATAGAATGATGGTAATAGGTCTCAAAGTCGTCAAAGAAGAACACATTATATTTTGATAGAATACCTTCTAAGACATGTCCCTGTCACAACAATAGATCCTATTGGGTTCTCAATACCCTCTCCATCAACGACTGTAGTTGTCAATTTCTTTTTTCCCTCAATACAACGACACAAAAATTAATCAGTACCTTCCTCATTGTTCTCATCTGCAACAACTGCATATACATGACCTGCAACTTATAGAGGGATAAGTTAACACCCTAAACACTTACAAAATTAAGAAATTACCTGGTTCAAAATGAGGGATAAGTCTCAAAATGAAGAATAAATTGAGAAATCACTTGGTTCAACTAGGTCAGATATGTGATCAAAATCCGTTGATGCTTCAAAATGGCTCAATTGTAGTGCTCTAGGAAGTTGATGTGTATCAAGGATTTACAAAGGTGTATAAGACCATTCGTCAACCCACTCTTTTGATTCACATTCCTCCCACACAAAATCCATACAAGACAAGAAAAAATAAGCCATTAATCTAGTATAAATACCCAGTGATGCTGCATTTGAACTTCTAAATGAGTGCATGTCACTTGATCCTATAAGTGTACAATAATCTAGATAGTTTCCAATGTTAGAATTGTTTATCAACCAAAAAAAAACTATTAACCATAGAATTACCTTCATTACCTATTCCTATTGTAGAGTTGCAACATTGCACAATTTTGTGTGCATTTATTAACTTTGCACCACCTTCATACTTCAATTCCTCTCTAGCAAGAGATATTTTTACACATGCACCCGCACCATCATGCTCACTTTTTCCATGCCCCACCTCCATGATATTCCAAACATGTTGAATGCCACTTGTCACATGCATCCTACTCAACCAATAGAACATCCTTGCATTCTTGAATTGTGAGGTGAAATTATCTGACCATATTATGTGTTGGTTGTACTCAATACCTCTTTCCCTTAACTTATCATAGAAAAATTTGAAGCAACCTTGCACAAACTCTGATGAATGTGTGCGATCATCACTAATGTAGATGTGATACTCTCTTAAAAAATTTCTATCTATGTCTGTGCTATCATCTGCATGCAAGAATACTATATGTACAAATATCATCACTTGTATAGAATGGTAATACACTGCTTGCACTTCATTCTGAGGTTTAAGTGTATAATTCTCAGCAAAATCAACAATGGAGACAATAGTACCAAGGGGAAAAGTGTCCTTACATATCTTGAATTGCTCATCCATCCACCTAGCTCTATGTGAATGATGTATGTTCTGATAATCTAGTTTCTCTTTAAATATCTTCATAAAATCAACTACGCATATATCATTTTTCACTAACTCACCTCTTAAGTTATTTTTCATCTTTTAGACCATAAGTTACTGTCTTGTATTTTCCAAAATAAACAAGTGTATTTCCAATCTCATTTGTGCTCTCTATATGGTGACATATCTGCAACTTTCTCATACCACCACATGCACTACAAGATCCATTCATACACATCATCTTATAATAAATGCAACCATCATCTTGATTTCATAATGCACTTGACATAAAATCTCTTGATGACGTAGGAGGTGCTTGAAGACCACATTCCTGCAAAATAGTGTGTGTGCAAAGTACAACAAATATGATGATATATATAATAATGTGTGGTATATTCAATATGTACCCTACAAAAACATGTAGTGCACGCATGATTAATCTTGATGTAAAAGGGTTTTTTCATTTCAAAAAATCTTTGACGAATTTTAATTTGAGGAATCTTTCATAAAATTTTGTTTGTGTCATATCCAAAAAGTGTTTTGGATGTGGCATACGATTTGTAGATCTGATTCTCCTCCTAACAACATCTCTTTGGTTGGGTGAAACCCTTGTGTTTTCATGCCAAAAATTTTCAATTAATATTCTTAATGCATCAACGACAACCTTTTCCTTGTGTGGGAGTCTACCCGAGAATGACCAAAGAGAATTAGTGTTTGGATCCTCAATTTTGTCTCACCTTTGTAAGGCTCTTCGTAATGTTAATCTACCTATCCTTAATGACATACTTGTTTTTCTTACTATACGATGTTTTTTCATTTCCTTTCCCATTATAGTTGATGTGAGGACACGTCGAGTAACATTAGCATCTTTACTGCATGATTTTGAACCAATGGATTGGTATGCATTTAATAGATTCCTCACAATGGTTCTCTCAGTACTATTTTCAGATGTTCTCAACCCCACAATTTTCATTATCTTCTAAATTTCAGATTCTAAATCATTTCAACAACTACTTGACATCTTCCACTTTTATTTTATTTTTCAAAATAGTTATTCCAAATCTTTTTAACAATTCTTCTACAATTTCTTTCCAATATTTTATCATGCATTGGACTCAAAATATTTTCAGCAATGTCAATTAGAAACTTTGGCTTTCTATGAATTATTCTAGGAGGTGTTAACACAATTGCATGCTCTACATTTTCATTAGATGAATTAGGTGGATTTATCCCCATCAACTCAATTGGTGTATGTTGATGATTTTCATTTTCATTATGTGCATTTTGTTCATTAATGACATTGAATTGAAATGGTGCATTTGTCACATTAACATTAACATTAACATTTTCATCACTTATGTTGCTTGCATTTGATGATGTACCTTGTTGTATTCTCCTCATGCACTCCCTTTATCTTTCCTTTTCTGTCTCTCATTGGTCAATTGTTCCTCTTTTGTTCTTTCCCATTGTTCATATTGAATGGACCCTATGAATAATATCATGAACATGGAATAACATGTGAACATGAAATACAAAAAATTAGAACAAATCAACCATTTCCTTGAAATGAGAACTTGAAATGATAAATTAACATTAAAAACACAAAAAAGAAAACACAATGTTCAATCATTGCAAAGAAAAAACATGCAAAAAAAGTGCAAACCTATCTGTTCCTGGCGTAAAACAACAGAAAAAAAGTTGTGGGACCTCAAAACAACTTGCAATGACTTTTTTAAGACCATTGAAGCAAACAAAGATCCTAATTCCACAGAACCTGATCGGGTTCAGAACCCGATCAAGTTATGAGAACATAAAGGCTCAATGTTCCTAAATACTGAGAACCCAATCAGGTTATGAGAACATAATGACTCAATGCTCCTAGTTACTCAGAACCTGATTGGGTTCTGAAAAACTAAGAACAAAGGAGGAGAGAGAGAGAGAGAGAGAGAGATTTTGTTGATGATAGTCAGGAGGCAGCCATTAATAATGGGCTCACCAAAAAATTGGCCATTATTCAGGGCCCTCCTAGCACTGGAAAAACATTTACTAGGTTGCAAATTGTAAAGGATTTGTTTCATAAGATTTCAAATTCCTCTGGTCTCATTCTCATAGTGTACTTTACTAACAGAGCTTTGGATCAATTTTTGGAGGGAATATATGAATACGAGAAAAGACTAGCAAGGTTAGGATCTAGAACTAAGAGCTCAATTCTTAGTAAATGTACTCCTAAATAGGGATAAGAGAGAAATATCATCTTGTTTTCTTTCGTAAGAAACATTGAATTCCTAATTTGAATGTAAAAACATAAGAAAATATAGGATTTATTAACATTCCAAACAGAACTTGTGTTTCCCTTTCCAGGGCTAGAATTGGTCTGTATATCTTTGGAAATGCCAAGCTAGTCTTAGACAATTAACTAGTGTGGAGTGATATCAAAAAGCATTTTATCGATAATGGGTATGTTGGTAATGGAATACCACTATACTTTCCTAAACATCCAGATAATGTTGGACATGTTGTTACCAAATGTCATGATTTAAGGAGATATAGTGATGGAAGTATGAGCTTTTATACCAGGAAATGCAAAGAAAAATTAATTTTTGGTCATCTTTGTCCCAGGAAATGTCAACATGGAGGACATGTGAGAATTAGATTTACAAGGCCCGATGTATATGAAGAAGTTTGAGTTTTGTGGACATGTCTGTAGGAAGGTCTATCATGCAACTTCCTATGACCCCTTTCAACACATTGGAAGGTCTATGTGCATTTTATGATTCGTACTGCTTGAACTATTTTTGATTGAGGTTAAAACAGTTTTTGAAGGGAACAATAACCCTGTACAAAAGAAACTAAAGATAAACAGGATACAACACTACAAAAAGTGAGACATACAGAAAAGAGAAATAGCTTGGGGTAAAAGATAGAAATAATAAGAACCCTCCAACATTACAACCAACCAAAAGATGAAACACAAACAAAAAGAAAACCAGCCACAAAGCACAGTTAGTTCTATTTTTCCACCATCTCAGCATAGTCAACCATCACAATTTTATACTTTTCAATAGCCTCTCTGAGATCTTTAATTTCTTTTGAGCTACTTGATTCCAAATTTTTGGCACTCACCCTAGTACGAGTTCCTGGGCTAGCAATTCTTGTGTTAATAGCAGTATCTTCATCCACTGTGATGGGAGTAGTGTTCCCATCCAGCACTGAGACAAGCGCTCTTAATTTTCTATCAATCACCTTCATGCCTTCATAGTTGTTCTTCATCATACGGTTGAGAGTATTTTCAATACTCTGAATGCAAATTTCTATCGTATGCTGGCAGAAATTAACCATTGCATTAATTCTAAGTTCAATCTTCTCCAACAGTCTTTTACCCATTTCTTCCTCTTGAGTTTCATTTTTCTTAGTAGCCTTATTCATTGGTTCATCCAGCAGGATAGAAATCTTATTAATTCTAACCTGGAGGTCATCATACCTACCATTGATGTCTCTAATTTCATCTAGAAGCCAAGAGTTCAGCTGATAATCCATCTCAGCCCGCTCTTTGACTACCTGCATAAACCTTGTAGGTTCTTCGATTTTATTTGTCTCATTTTCATTGCTGCCACCAAATTTCTCATTATCTTTTTTGTTATTCCCTTCCACTTTATTTCCCTCTAATTTTTTTGAAGTCTCCCTAGAAAGCTTGCCCTCGTTAGACTCAGACTCAGCATAATTCACCAAAATGGGAGTGGTGACAGGGTCGACCTTCTCTATACTTTTCAGACTTGACTCGCTATTCTTCTTCTCAGGGGATTTAGTTCACACCTTTCCTTGGGTTCTAGGCTCCTTCGGTGTTTTTTTTCCTTCCTGACCTTCTATTTCCTTATCTTTAGAGCTTCCTTTGCTATCATTGTCCATCTCCTCAGAGGAGCTAGTAATTTCCTCCTCAAGGGAATCAATATCCTCCCCTATTTCCATACCTATTTCCTCTAAAATGAACTTCTCCACCTCACCCTTAACACCTCTATCTCCCTTCCCCTTAGCCTCTACTTCATTGTCCATATTCATTCCATCCTCCTCCATGAGGATCTTAGCAGGGTCAGCCCCAACATTACTTGTTTTCCCCTTTCACTTTTTGCTTGGTGTGTTACTATCATTCGCCATAGTTCTTTTGCCTTTCTTTCCCCTATTCAAGCCTTCAGCCTAGGAGTTATCCTGCAACTTAAAATTTGCATATTTGTAGATCAACAGAATAAGCTCATCATGGAGAATAGGCTTCTCGACATTCTTTCTGTGTTCCAGAATACTGTTACCCAAAGATTTGAGAAGAAAATAGGGAAAAAATATTTTCCTTTTGTATCTAAAATGATTAACCAACATGAAATGGAAATTATAAACCCTAGTGTACCGACCCTCAAGGGTAAAGTACTACATTAAAGCTTTAACCATTTTAGCCCAAAAAAGATTCATATGGTAATGCAAGACATAATCACCCTTTTTTTTAACAAGTAAATCTCTTTCCTCCTGGGTCTTAGGGTACATTCTGGCAGCATTTTTAGCCATAACCCCACTTCTATAATATTTTAGACCAGACATTTTTAGACCCTTTATTTCAGAAATGATTTTCTCAGAAATGAAGAAAGTCTTACCATAGATAGTCTCTCCATATAATCCGTGACCCTACCTTCCTTGAGTCTCTTCCAAACCTCAACCTCTTTTTTCCATTTGTAGACAGAGGGTTCTTCCCATTTCAACTTTCCTCCCATTTTAGTAGTTACCCAAAAAATGGGAAATCACACAAAAAGAGTGTGCTGAGAGCTGTGCAAGAGAATAATGGGGAAATGTTGTCTTTTTAAAGAAATTATAACATCTATCTCATAAATTTTATAATTAATGCACTTGATGTCATGCGTACGAGGCTCAAAATTGAGGCAACTCTGATTACTATCTTTTCTTGTCATCATCAAAAGTAATATTTATGGGTTTATAGTGGATTTGATTGTACCTTAGTAGATTTAGGATATCATTTTTTAATCCTTGGTTGCCTTGCCAATCTCTGACGTCAACACTTAAAATACCCTCATTTGCCAGGCTATTTGCCACGTAGTTTGATTCTCTGAAGGTGTGACTAACATGAGTGATCTCAAACCCTGCTAATAGATTTTTTATCTGATCAATGATATGACATGTATTCAAAGAGGGAAGATGAATTCGATTGATACAATTAATTGTGTTCATAGAGTCCCCTTCCAACCACGGTTTTGAACAATTCTATCTTTTTGGTAATTTACAAGCATAGAGCGCTGCCATAGCTTCAGCCATATGACTGGTTTGAAAACTAATAGGGATTGCAGAAGAAGCAATACATCTACCTTCATCATTTCTAACAATACACCTACATCTAGCAATGCCAGGATTTCCTTTAGCCACTCCATCAAAATTCACTTTATGCCATCCAGGCAGAGGGGAGCTCCAGACAGCAGACTCGCGGGAGGAAGGAGAGGGCTTTAGCTTAGAATCAAAGTTCTAGTGCTCAATAACATCCTTATTGGGGTTCCCTTCCATTAATTTTGGTTTTAGATCACAAGCAATTTTAGTATTTTCAATAATGCTGCTAATAATTTTGGATCCGACCAAGAAGGGAGTGGAGGTGTTGTTTTTTAAAATCCTGTCATTTCTTTCTTTCCAGATCCTCCATATGACATGAGGGGTAGTAAAATTCCACACAAATTTTCCCAATTGGTGAGGGGTGGGATATCTCCATTGGTTGAGGAAGTCTTTAATAGTATTAGGGAACACCCAGCTTACTTTCTGGTGCTGTAACACAACCCTCCAAACATCCCTTGAGAATTGACAATGAAGCAGGAGGTGAGATGATGACTAAGCATCTTTCATACAAAGGTAACATATGTTGGGTATCATCCAACCTCTTTTGGTCAGGTTCTCAGTAGTAAGGATTTTTTCCTATATAAAAAGACAGAAAAAAAGTTAATTTTAGGAATCAGGTAAGGGTACCAAACCTTAGCCCAGTTGGGCTCCTCACCAAGGGGGGAGATCATCGAATAAGCCAAAGCCACTAAGAATTTACCATTTGAATTAGGGGCCCAAATAAGTTCATCTTCACAATTATCTCTAATAACCTAGGGGCAAGATCCAGGTTAATAAAATTCAAAAGAGGGTCTATGATACTCAGGTTGACCCATTTTTTTTTTCTAGTAATCCGCAACTTTACACCCAACTCTTAGCGTGTAGATCTCTGCAAAATGGGTCATTTCAGGGTATTGGATGAGAGGTTTTTCCTTCAACCGTAGATCCTGCTAGAACTTGATTTTCTTCCCATTTCCCTTTTTCCACCTAGCTCCTTTAGCTGGAAGAGGTCTAGCTTTCAAGATGTTGTTCCAAAACACAGATCCCTGAATAGAATTAGAAGAGGATAAGAAAGATTCAATAGTGGGAGTGGGGAATAGATATTTAGACTTAAGTATTTTATTCCAGCCTTTTTCTTCTGCAAAATTTCTCCAGCACTCCTTAGCTAGGAGAGATATATTAATGTCCTTAATTTTTCTGATACCAAGGCCCCCATGTTTAATAGGCTTACACACTTTATCCCAAGCCACCAGGTGGATTCTATTTTTCTCTTCCATTCTAGACCACAAGAATCTTTTTTTGAATCTTCTCAATTATATCTGCAATCTTGGATGGGATTTTGAAGAGGCTCAATGCATAAACATAGAGATTTTGGAGGAAAATCTTGAGCAGAAAGAATTTCCCAGCATTGCTAAGGAGGGTACCTTTCCATCCAGCAAGTTTATTGTTGAACTTATCCACAATCGCATTCCAGAAAGAATCTGGAGGGGAAGTTTGCAATAGTACAACCAAGGATAGCTGCCATTCTCTGCTGATTCTCAAGGGGAGTGTTAACAAAAAGGAGGGAACTTTTGTCCCAATTTATAAGCTGACCACTGGCCAAGGACTAAGTATCTAGATCCTTATTGATTGCTTTAGCTTCTTTAATAGAGGAGTATCCCATAAGCACTGTATCATCCACAAACTTCTTGTAGGAGCTAGCAGGATAGTAGGATGAAGGGAGAATCCCCTGAATCAAACCATCTAGCACCCCTTTATAGAACATACACCACAGGATTTCAGCCATGATGGAAAGGAGGATGGGGCAAATGGGGTCCCCTTGGTGGAGCCCTCTAGAGGGAAAAAATAGATTAGAAGTTGAACCATTCACCAACAGCTAAATAGAAGGAGAAGCAATGAGTTACTGAATAAGGCCAACCACTTTCAAAGAGAAGCCAAAGGCAGTTAGGACTTTGCAAAGGAATTTCCAATCCACTCTATCATAAGCCTTTGAGAGGCTAACCTTCATTAGGAAACCATCCTTTTTTGATACCTCAAGAGAGTGAATGTTCTCATGAATAGAAATGATAGAATCTAGAATTTGACAGCCTGGGACAAAACCATTTTTTTGGGGGGAGATAATATCTGGAAGGATATTTAGAATACAAGCCATGAGGACCTTGGAGATGATATTATAGAACGTATTACACAAGCTGATGGGTCTAAATCTATCAGCATTAGCCACCCTTGGTCTCTTAGGAATAAGGACAAAAAAATTATAGTTCACTTCCCTCAAGAGGGAACTAGAAAGAAAAAATTATTTCATGGCATCTGATATGTATTTCTCCACAATGTCCCAGAAAGACTAGAAGAAAAAAGGAGGGAACCCATCTGGACCAGGAGATTTTTCTCCTTCAAAGGAGTAAACCACAGCCCTGATTTCTTTAGTTGATAGAATTTTACTCAACATTTTATTATCTTCTCTTGACATGATACACGGAATGAAATCCAAAAGAAGCTACTGATTAGCCTAGGATAGGTCAGGGTCTGCATTAAGAAGAGAAGAAAAATAACCAGATAATTCTTTTTTTATTTTATCCTCCTTACTTAGCCTTCCATGAGGCCCATTTATATGCTCAATCCTTTTGGCAGCCTTATGTTTCTGGGTAGTTAGGTGGAAGAACTAGGTGTTCTTATCCCCCACGTGGAGCCAAATATCTTTGAAACATTGTCTCCAAAACAAATCCTCCTTAGAAATAATGTTATGATAATCAGCTTGGATTTTGTTTTCCTTAATTTTGTTCTTTGTAGTCAGACCCTCCAGATCAATAGTTTTTTGGATATCTTGGAGGTTAGCTTGGATCAAGTTTTTAATTTTAAAAATATCCCCAAAGTCTTCTTTGTTCTAGACCTTAACTTTGTTCTTAATTATTTTGAGTTTTTGAAAAACTCTATACATAGTTGTACCTTCCACTTGGATGTTCCACCTGTCTGCAATATTTTTAGCAATGTTTGGGTGCTGCATCCACATTTTCTCAAATCTGAAGGGATAATTTCTCTTACCTGAAATAGGATTTGCCTGGATGGAGATAGGTGAGTGGTCTGAACCTATCTAAGGAAGACTAGCTAGAGAGAAGCCATAGAGGAGAATCCAATCCGTGGAAATCAGGGTCCTATCTAGACAAACTATAATCAAGTTATCCCCTATTCTTTTATTAGACCAGGTAAAGTTGTTTCCTCTGAGTTCAAGATCCAAGAGAGCTTGATTGTTTATAAAATCTATTAGAGCCACCCCACTGTCTATATGAGACATAATACCTCTAGATTTTTTAGAATCTGAAAGAGGGGTATTAAAATCTCCGACCACCATCCAGTAATCATTCTTAAAGTTTCTTCTCTCAGATTCAGGTCTATGCCAAAATCTATCCCTGTCAGTTTTAGTGTTGGGCACATAAATATTTGATAGAACCCAAGTGAAACCATCCCTTATATGGTTGAACCAAATAGAAGATATGTTACCTTCTTATTTTATAATTTCCCTTGAAATAGTATTGAGGTTCCAAAAGGAGGCAGTACCTCCAGAGGCCCCCACTAAACTACAACCAGCAATACCACGGTTTGTAAACATTTTTAACTTTTCCACTTTATCTCTACCCATTTTAGTTTCCTGAATAAGGATGATGTTTGGCTTCTGATCCCTAACTAAATTTCTCAAAACATCCTATTTGTGAGGGATATTCAAACCCCTGATGTTCCATGAAATAATCTTCATTTATAACTTTTGGGAGCAATCCTACATGGTTCTCTATCTCCCATCCACTATGCTTTGTCTACTTTCATGTTCTTGAGTGAATCTATTTTTAGGTCTTCCCCTAGGAGGTTTAGGGGTGCCCACATCTGCTCTCATAGCTCTAGTAACAACACATCCTAGGGGCATCCCAAGATTTGGGCTATTTTGTCTCTTTTTACTGTGAGATACCTCAGTCCATAGTTCCTCTTGGTAGGATAAAAAAGGCTTAGATTCTTCAAGAGAGTTCGCCCAGCTATTATTAAACCATGGAGTTTGGGGGCTTAAGATTCTATCATCATATTTAACACCTATATCAATGATAACACCACAAGGAGAAGTATATTTCTCAATACAAAGAGTTTCCATACCTGCTAGGTCACCTACTATTTCTCCTTCTTCAAAGGAGTCTATTGGTTCTATTTCTTCCATCAGGAGTAGCTCCTTACTGGTCCTAAGATTAGTAGTCACTAGGGGGGATCCATTCAGGCTTGAAATTGAGCCATTCCCTAAATAAATAACTAAGTCTATCGAGCTGGGAGCTTTAGGGTTAGCCTATGTTTTCTCCTTTGAAATCTTCCTTGGTTCGTTAAGAGGAATGGTTTTCTCTTTCTGATTCTTGAGGGGTCATTCTTTTGCCCTATGGCCCGATTCTTATAGGAAAAAAAAACAAAGGGGAGGGATTCAAACTCAACTTCTTGTGAACAAGCCCCAAGATTTGAATTAATCACAATGGTATTAGGTAGATCTGTCATCTGAAGGATGTTAACACAAACCCTGGCTTACACCCTTCTCATTTTTTCCACTGTCATTGGATCAATCGATAGGAGATCTCCAAAGGAGCTTGCTAGTCCTCCTAGAATGTCTTCATGCTAGTATTCCAGAGGGAGGCCCAATAATTTGACCCAGATCAGAGCTGAGATAAAGAAAGTTGAGTCATTGAGGACAAGATTTGGGGACCATTTATGCAAGACAAGAGAAAACAGATCCAGTATCCAAGGGCCACTACACAGGATATTTGAGAGATCTTCCATATTAGAGAAATCAAAGGAAAATAATCCCTTAGTCATCGCTGCAATATCAACTTGCCCTTTCAGGAACCATTCCCTCTTCGTAAACTACCTGAGAAATTCTATGTTAGGTCTTCCCCCAGCAAAATTGCCTATCAGGGTCATCTCCATAGCAGAGATGAAATGATCTATCAAGGGATCAAGAATAAAAATTGAAAATTCTAATTTCAAAGGGTTAGAAACTACATTGACCACAAGAAAGGAGGATTTCCCTATTGGTTTTATACCAAAGAGACCATACCACTTTCCCTTTTGAGTTGTCTCTCCAACTTTGAGAGATTATTTATCCTGCTGAGGACCATCAAAATCTAGGGTGCCCTCACAGATAGTACTCACAGAGTCAGCTCCCTTTGTTGAGTTCAACCCATTTTAGTCAATCTTAGCCTTGTTCTCATTTTGCTGGTGGATTCTTCTAGTAGAGATTCCTTCTAGAGGAGGAGCCTTTGTAGGTATTGCACCTACAACAACAACACTTCCATTGACAGGTCCAGGATTTGAAAAAATTTTCCCGCTCAAAGTTTCCGCCATCAAAAAGTTAAATACTAGTGGTCATGTCATTTACTTTATTGTTGATTTCTTCTTCACAGCATGAAAAATTGAGCTCCACCTTTATTTTTCAAATTGTTACCAATTTGTGCCTCCTAAATACTGTGAAGATTACCATACATGTCTTTTATATGAACTTCATGGAGTGAAGGAAGAAAATGAAATACTTATGGCAAAGGGTGAGAAACAATTTGGAATTACTGAAAATCTGTGAGAAGAGATGAGATTATTGTGAGAAGAGGGGGAAAGTCAACTTGGTCAAATTATCCAATCCCTAAGATTGATAATTTCATCATTGTGTGTAGAGAGCAAGAACCAAATGGGAACAATTCAAAGAATGAAAAAAGAGATTGAAATCTTGCGTGTAGAGGAAGTGAAACAAAGTGAGAGTGCATAAGAGGTGATTGGTTTACTTGATAGAGAGAGAGAGAGAGAGAGAGAGAGAGAGAGATCAGTTTTTGAAGTACTTTTTTCTTTTCAGAACCTGATCGGGTTTTGAAGTACTTTTTTTTTTTCAGAACCCGATCAAGTTATTTGAAATTTAGAAACCTGACCGGGTTATGGCTCGGGAAGAGGCTTCAAAAATGACCCAAAGGCTTGGATGCTCATTTTCCCTCCATTTTTTTTCTTTGAGACATTTCTAGACATGATTTCAAACCCTATAAATATTTCTATTTTTGGACAACATTAGCATAGTAAACTTTAATTTTCTTTACAAGTGTCTTGATTGTACTCACAGACATATGTCTACCATTTTTTAATAACTTTTGAAATAATTAATCAAATTAAAAATATATTACATATTATTTTTCTACACTTTGTTCTATACACTTTTAAAAAAAAAAATTTCATTTTTTGATTATTTTGATGCAAGTTATGCCCAACGCACGAATAGGTACCAAATTTTCAGGATGTGATCACTTCAAAAAATCACAAAAAACAAAACACTCATTAGAAAATTACAAAAAAATACACAACTTCTAGATCTCTCTCTTACCTATCATCCTACCAAAGGGATTTAAAAAATACTGAAAAGAACTGTACCTTTTATACCGCACACGGAAACAACTATGTTATGTTTTCCCAAAAAAATTAGGAACATGCTTTTGTGCGCACAAGGTTTGACCCTCTTAATCTTATCAGATTTTAAAAAACATTAGTGTTGTAGAAACTACATTTATATTAATACAATTTTTATTTTTTACACATCTTCTTATTTTGAGTGCATGGCCCTCAAACTCCTATTCCAAGTTCAGGTTTACCTGATTTTAGAAAAAATGTGTCCACTTATACCCCCCTTTTTGGTCCACAACTTGGTGCACACACCCAAGAATAGTGTATGTTAGCCATGTAGGTGGTCATTGTTTCTCACAACAAATTTTAGAAGATACCTTGAATATATGTGGACAAAGTTGCCAACTGCTAAAGTTTCAGAATGATTGCAAATAGCTACTCAAGTTCTCCTCTCCACCGATGGAAAATGATTGTAACTATTTTTGTCTTTTAGCGCCTTTTTTCTTTTCCTAGCCATCTGAAGCTTGTTTCATCCTGATTCTTCCAAGATTCCAAGATGGTTAGTGAGTAATATAAATAGCAAAGCTTTTAAATTGTAAATGATGGTGAATTCACAACTGCAAGATAGTTTTCTAATTTTAGTCTTGTCTTAGAGTTTTGGGTCATTTGGAATGTATTGAGACAGAGAAAATTTTAATTAAAATACAGTGGAATTCCTTTGCACATTTATGATGTCTTCCTGTGTTCATGTTTTAAATTCTTGTGTACTAAATTTGTAAGGAAATTTTAATATACTGTTTACAAGGTAAATTGTGGAATTATTCCTCAATTTCTTTGAAGGGAAGGACAATTCTAAAGGGTAGTTTCAAGGGATTTAATATTTACATGAGAATTTGATGTCTGGCTGTGGAAATGAGAAAAATGATTTCTAAGGCATTTCATTTGGGTTCTAGGTGTGTTGTTATTACAATATTTCTATGAATGTATGTTCATTTAAATCATTGTCCTGGATTAGGGACTAGTTTATACTTGATAGGAAGTTATCATCATCATTCCTTAAACTAAATACATTTTTATTTTACAATATGTCATGTATGAATATTGAACATCAGTGTTTAAGAAACAAATCCATTATAATATTTTTTGTAAAGTAGTAAATCAAAAGAGGTACACCCACTTAAGTCTATGGAGAGCAAAGTGAAGGACGATTTCATCCTCGTTAATTGGTCTTTTACTTGATAGAATCAGGAGCTAGGAGTCATAGAGTTGATCATTTACTGATCTATTTGATTCTACAACAAAAAGCTCCAACACACTATAAACCTTAAGGTTTCCTAAAGCCATTAAAACTAGAGATCCTAGCATTTTGATTATTTTGAACCTTAGTCCAAGGTTATGTCATGTTTAGATTCCCCGTAAGTGTTTGGAGTCAGTTTGGTTGTCTTTTGCAACATTTCCTAAAAACTGTCAAAATGTTGCCAAGAAAAGTTGCATTGTTGCCGAGCAAAGTTGCTTGTTACTGAGAAAAGTTGCATTATTGTCGAGCATGAGTTTGTCAACATATTGTCAAGTAACCTGACATAGTGTCATTTGGTATTCCATCAGTTACAAATTACAGAGGGGCAGTTGAATCGATGGTATGATGCTATAAAAATTCTCCCTTGGAAAGGAGAGAAAGAGAGAGAAGATAGATCTATGTAACAAATATGTATGGCTTGATAAGTTTTGAAGGAATATCAGTATTTTTCTGAGTGTGTACAATGTTGTGTAGTTCCATTAAGAAAAACAAGTAACATATTTTTATGGTGTTGTGAGTTTACTTTTTGTTGCAATTTATTTCATTCAATTTAGTATTGATTTATAGGAGTTAGAAGTGTTTTTGTAAGTGCAGTCCAAAAACCCTCCTAATAAGATGGATCCCTAACTTGGGATTTCTCAAGTGGATCCTCATGACCATTTTGAAAATGCAAGTTAGGCACATGTACTATAGGAATTAAGAAGCTCAGGAACTCAAAGTTAGATCTGTGATTTTAAGATCAAGCCCTAGATCAAATATCCTCATGTATTTGACCATTCAAGTAAGTAAATGTATGGACAATTGAATGGATCATCTTATAGCACTTGGTAGGTTTTTTTTTTGGTATTTTGGGTTATTTGAATACTCCTGGGTGATTGTATCAACTCTTGTACATGTTCAGAGGTATTGGAGTAGAGTTGGTCTCTGTGAATTTTGCGATTCTTATAACTTTCTAAAGGGTACCTAATTTGTTAATTCATTTTCCAAGTCCCTTTGCAAAAGGAAAATTTTTCTTAGGAAAACCACATAGAAAAGGCTACAGGGATTTCTAGTACAATATTGGTTTTAACTTGTTGCCTCAGTTTGAGAAATTGGGTTCACTTTGTGTCTTCTTGTAGTGTTTCTCTACATCAAAAATTACATATCACATGTTTACAATTACATATCAAAAGTTTAATTACATTATTCTCATGCCATATCCTAATACATGAATGAGAATAATGATATATTACTCATAACATGGTACAAATGTGATGAATCATCACGAAGAAGCGAGAATACGAAAAAAATAACTATGAACCATCCAAGCACACAAACAAGTCCACTATACCTTAAAAGAAGAATAATCATTACCACACAACCATGTGGAACCTAGAAGCCCACCTCCCATCCCGAGGAGATATACACTAGCCCTATGAACATAAGCAAGAACATATGATTACTAGGATAGAATATAGCTCAAGGTAAAAGGTAACATAAAGGATCACAAAAAAACAAATGAAAACCAATTTCTAGATACCAAAGGAAACCATGACATTTTTGGAGGGAACCTAGGCCACATACAAGGAGAAAGTCATCATGTGGCCTCCATCTTTAGTTACCCTAGATTGGTCATTCTAGGACCTCGGACCCTTAAGTCAAACTCACATGGAACAAAAATACCCTCTCATGAAGACAAGGAAATCTAATAATACCTTCGTAGTAGGTATCATCTCATTCCCATCCTTAGCCTTTACTAGTTCTTAAGGAATGGATGAGGCATCCGCATTAATCTTATTTAATATTATACTAAATTTTATTAATTAAGTTATCACTTTTCACAACCCACAATGGGTTACCCTAGACTAACCTCTTTAGGGCCCCAGAGCCCCATTACAAGTCACTCCCCTACACTATACTTAGATAACCTACCCTTGTATGAGTTAATTTTGGCCTTCTAAATCAACCACACACTTCAACATAGTCATTCTTCATCAAGAACAAACGAAACTGAACATGAGTTATTCAGCCTGCCTGCCTCCATGATTCGACCTGTTGCCTTCTATCTAGATGGAGTTTTGAAATTTTTCT
>MU228100.1:609276-653550 GCA_018584345.1 Thuja plicata
TCCTTTTTATGTGTCTCAGCTAAAGAGGGTGAATTTAATTTAATTAAAGTGCTAGGACTTTATTAATTAAATTAATTCGATCATAGGATTTGTTTAGCCAAATAGGTATTTAGGAATTAAATGTGATCTATGATTGATACAGATTTATGATTTTTTGTATTTGACACTCAGGTCGAGTAGAGTCAGTTAAAACTCAGAATTGCCTAGTACAATAGGACTTTGATGATTTAGAAGAATGACAAATGCAAAAAAATTGGTTAGGGTTGCAAGATGCCAATTTTGGGGTGTTACAACCCTTACAAGCCAAAAATTAAAGTGCATAACAACTTAGAATTAACCATTGGATCCTCATTTGTTCAATGTATAAGGCAAAGAACCGATATAAAAGATTAACATATACGCAACCAAATTAGTACATCATAGGAACTTCTCTAGATTCCAGAGTATAATCCAAATGCCACAAGACACATATCAACATGACTCAATGTTGATAAAAATTTTATGGACCCATTAATAATTGAGTATCAAAGGCATTTGTGTGTCATTAATACGCCAAACAATATATCATTAAGAAACTTAACCAAAATAAAATAAAAAATCAATGGTACAAAGAAAGCCTCAAATGACCATTAGAACTATGCATAACAAAAAATACATAAATGCCCTCATACTTATGGCATCATTGGAAAACCCCCAGATACTAATGTAAAAGATGACAAGGTTAAATCTACATTGACAACACAGATGTGTAGAATATTTTATTTACTTGTTTATAATAATTCATATGGAACCATACTACAATATTAGCAATTTCCATTTCAACATAAATTTTAACATTACAAATAAAATTAAACAATTGTATTTCAATCCCATATTATATTTACACAAGTAATCCTTCCAAATCATAAAACACATTTAAATAATTTTCAAACAAACCAATGAAAGCTATCGATTACATCCGAACCCTACAATCCTTAATTAAAGGTATAGATAAATTATTCACCAAGACATCTAAAATCTGCTAACAACAAAAGGAACGATTCATAGATACGTATGATGTTATGAATATAAGAAATGATAATATTTTAATTGCATTACAAAAGATGAAACTGAAAAAAAAAAAACCAATAGGAAAATTAAACAGATTTCATGTCTCAAGTGGACTAAAAACACAGGGGTTACACCAAAGATGAAGAAGAAAATTTGATGCTTCTTGTAGATTAAGGAGTGGGGAGATGAATAAGCAAAGAAAGAGGTAAAACTTGGTGCCAAGAATGAAAAAAAAACACATCACAACTTCATGATTGGATAAAATATAAAAAATAGAAGTAAATATGATTAGTTTCCAAAAATCAAGTGGTTTCTTGGAAAGTTACACATGCAAAGTAAGAAATTTTTAGTGGCAAAAGTGTGAGATATAAATTAGTCAAAACACTAGAGTAAATGCAGGAAGAGAAGCTCAGAAGTTTATGTTCAAACAGTGATAAAAAAGCTCCAAATCAAGGCTCAAAAGAAGTCATTACATAGACTCAAGGATATGCATCAAGCTAGACAAAAAATGAGGTCTTCTTTCCAACCAACACATGCAATAAGAAGCTCATGAAATTTTTGTAAGAATCTAAAAACAATGGGTTTCTTAGTCATTTTATTATTTTTTAGGAATGACTATTGGTAATTTACTTACCAATATCCATGTGGAAACTTTGTTCTAGAGACCCACATCATAGTGGATTCATCTTAAAGTATGTTCACTTCAATCAAGTCTTGTTCATTAACACACATCTTGATAAACAAAACACACACACACACACACACACACACACACACACACACACACACACACACACACACACACACACACACACACACACACACACACACAACACCTAGTTTCTCTGGCCCAAATAATTGATCCTCACTACAAATATTGGTTTGAAACCCTCCAAGGGGCTTAACATACTATTTTTAAATTCTCAAGCACTTTTATTGCATATTTTTACTCCAAACTCCAAATTTTCCCTTCTAGGCACACAATCCTATTCCAAAAAGTTTAGCAGCGACTGTTTTTGGTTGTTATATAAAGTGTTTTATATACCCTTTATCAATTTATAAAACATATGTGAAACTCAATCCATATTGTTTTGTAACATCATGCTCAAACACTATTTTCCCGAGTCACATACATAAGCCTAATTGCTCCATTTTACAAAGGAAAACATTTAAGAAAATGCTCCTAGACCTTTATGTTGGATGATATCAGGTTTGGATAGTATTCATGCTATTGATATTCATGTTTTGTCACTGATGTCAACATATGTTTCTGTGGCAGAGGACAAACTAGTTACTTGACTGGCAGAAGTGTATGGACACTGTATAGATGTTTCAGAATAATTGAAGTTGGTTACATGAAGAAGGATGTGTGTTGACCTTATCCCTAAGGTCACTTGGATTTATGTTACATATTGAGGATGTTATAGTTGATTTAGTGAAGACGGATTTCTAGACTCTAACTATGATGCTTGATAGAGCAGGTCTCTGTGTTTTGGGTATATCTTACTAGTGAAGATATTTTAGGTGATGCAATATTACTGAGTGATAGAGGAAATATTGAGGAATGTTGGGTATTGATTGATTGGCATGAGCGTTCTAGTGACATCAATTGTGGCATGTATTCTGGAGGAGACCTATTTGGTGGTCATCTTCAGACATGTAGCATATAATATAAATTGTAAGCATGGATTGTGGATCTGGGAGTATAACTGATGGATTGTATTTGATGTTTACTTGTTATAGGTACTGTGTGTATCTTAGCAAGGGGTTAAACAATTATTTGTATATTGGGAAAGCCTAATTGGCTGACCTAATTAATTATTTGTGTATTAGGAAAGCTTAACTGGCCAACCTAATGAATATTGTAATGGGGTATATGAGTGATCTTTTCTTTTAGAAAGATGTGGTAGTGAAAGAGATTTAAAAGGAAGAGAAGTGAAATCTGTGAGGCTTGTTTTGCTGTTGGATGTAGAGAAGAGTTTGTGGCAAGAATAATTCATTGGAACTCACCAAGCAAAGATAGTTTCTATCACACAGTTCACTGGATTGTATATTCCTATATACACTTGTTCAAATTCTGAATCCTTGAGGGTGTCTTTAACCTTATTTGGGTAGTGTACCTAGGAAGTGAGCCTACTACTTTTCTTGACTCCTAACACAGTTTGTCTCCTAACAAGGACTGTGTACTGTAATGTTGTAATAAGCTCCTAAAAGGGATAAATATGTTAACAGGGATACTATACTCTTAGTACACTATTTGTGGTTGCTAATTCCCACCGGGGTTTTACCTTGAACATGGTTTCCTCAACAACAAGTATTATGTTATTGTGTTGGCATTTACTATGTTATCATTTGCATTGCAGTTTTGGTTTATAAAGTTTAAAGTTTAATATTCAATATCACAACTGATTCACCCCCCCTCTTAGTTGTCTTGTGGAATGTTATTCCTAACAATTTGTATTAGATCTACTGGTCCTTAGAGAGAAATCTTAACAACTTGAGGTGATCCTGAAGATGATTTACTACAGGAAAGATAGTTCAAATTTTCATCTTGAAAACTTTGACAGTTGGAAGAACAATATGAGGACACATTTGGTATGTTTGGGACTTTACTACTAGATGATCATAAAGAATAATGAAAATATAGCAACTGAGGATGAACTAGAGAATGCTACTAAAGATGAAAACAAGTTATTTTCATGTAATATGGTCACAAGGGAATCATTGATCAATGCACTTTCTGAAGATGAATTCACTGAAGTAAAAGACTTGGATTCTACACATGGGATTTGGACAATATTGGAGGCACTATATGAAGGAGATAAGTTGGAAAAAAAGGAAAAGCTACAAAATTGGAAGACAAATATGGAATCACTGAAGATGAGAACATTAGGGCATATGGACAGAGAATTACTGAAGTGGTTACAAGCATTAGAAACTCTGGACATACTTACAGTGAGGAAGGAGTGATTGAAAAGATACTCAAACCTTTAACACCTGCATATAGAACCAAAGTACAAGCTTTAAGAGGAGATTACACCTTTGACACCAAACTTCACTAGAGAGATGTTGATTGGAAAACTAACTACTTTTGAGGCTGCAGAATTGGGAGGTACTTTACCTAAAGTTGAGTCAACATTCAAGGCAACCGTACGTAAGAACAAAAAGAACTTATCAGGAATTGATAGAAACATCTATGGTGACCTAAGAGAAGAGCTTAGAGACTATGCTAAGGAATGGGAATAGATACAAGAGGAAGAAATAAATCTATATGAAGCGGTAGCATTGATCTTTAGAAGAGAGAAGAGAGGTAAGGGTAAATTTGAAGGCAAATTACCTTTCAAATATTTTTCATGTAGCAAGATTGGTCATTTTGCATCTAGATGTCCTACAAGGGTTCCTAAGCATAAACCTAAGTTTTACAATTCAAAGTATCCTTAAGATAAGGAATTTTATTATGCTAGTTAGGGTATTTTGGATGATGATGGTGACTATGATGAAATTGGATTTATTGCTATAAAGGATGATGAACCTATACATGAAGAAAAATCCTTAGTATCTCATTTTGAAAAGAAATCTAAAGGGGTTATAGATAGTGGTTGTTCACATCATATGACTGGAGATAAAAATAAATTTGTGAAATTGAAAAGATATGATGGTGGTGTTGTTAGATTTGGTGACAATACTTGTAAACTTATCATTGGAGTTGGATATACTTCTCTATATGGAAAGACTAATACTGACAATGTATTACTTATTAATGGACTTAAGAATAATCTGTTAAGTGTTGGAAAGCTAGTGGATAGAGGTTATCAATTAAAATTCATTAACGGTAAATGCTCTATTAGAAGTAAATTAGGAGATTTGATCACATCTGGTACTAAATCTAGAGGTAATGTATTTGAATTGAATACATCTGAAGCTACTTGTTTTATTGCGAAGATTGATGAAAGTTGGCTATGGCATAGAAGATTTTGTCATGTTAATTTTGATAACATTGTGAAGGCAATTGTGACTAATGCTACAAGAGATCTACCTAAGATTGTAAAGACATATAACACTATGTGTAGAGAGTTTGTTATGGGGAAGTAGACTAGAAGCAGTTTTAACCAAAAATATTATTCAACAAAAGGGAAAATGGATCTGGTGCATACAGATCTGTGTGGTCCTACAAGAACAAGATTTTTTTATGAAGAAAGGTTCAATGTACTTTCTGTTATGATATGGATTGCATTCTTTGTGATTTCTGTTGTGTTGGGGGTTGTATTTCCTAGAGTGAAGTTTGAAGAATTTAATGAATTGTTGGATGATATCATTTTTGGAGGCAATGATAAGATGAGTAAGAAGTTCTCTAAAGAAATGGAAAATGAATTTGAGATGTCAATGATTGGTGAAATGAAATTAGACCTTCTCATGTGTTAGGACCTCTAAGAGGACTCTTTGACCCCCGAGGATACATTGGAACACTCAAGTGTGTCCCAAGAGGTCCTATGACCTCTTGGGACACATTTGAGTGTTCCAATGTGTCAAATGGGTTAATGGGGACTTCCTATGGGTCCTACGACTATGATAAGGTGTACTAGGACCCCTTATAACCCTATTTGATCTCTGAGGACACATTGGAACACTTAAGTGTGTATGAAGGGGTCCTACGACCTCTTGGGATACACTTGAGTGTTTCAATGTATCGAAAGGGGTCATGGGATATTCCTAGGGGTCCTAATGCGTGAGAAGGTGTACTAGGACCCCTTAGGTCCCTCTTTGACCCTGTTGGACACATTGGAACACTCAAGTGTGTCCCAAGGGGTCCTACAACTTCTTGGGACACACTTGATTGTTCCAATGTTTCAAAGGGGGTCATGGGGTCATCTTAGGGGTCCTAACACATGATAAGGTGTACTCAGACCCATAAGGACCCTCTTTGACCCCTAGGAACACATTGGAACACTCAATTGTATCCCAAGGGGTCATACAACCTCTTAGGACACACTTGAGTGTTCCAATGTGTCAAAAGTTGTCATGGGGATTTCCTACTGGTCCTACGACTGTGATAAGTTGTACTAGGACCCCTTAGGTCCCTCTTTGACCCATACAAACACATTGGAACACTCAATTGTGTCCCAAGGGGTCCTAATGCATGATAAGGTGTACTAGGATCCTCTTTGACCCTTAGCTTCTGAATGACCAGTCCTAATTAGGATCCTATAAAACTCCTCGGTATAATCTTCCACTAATTCTTTTACCTACCTCAAACCTTGCATCTTCTTGAATATCTCTAATTCATAACACACTGGAATGAATTTCTTTTTTATCTTTTCAACCATTCGGTTCCTTTTGATGATCTTGTCTTTACCTCTCTGAATTCTTTCCAATTGAACTTGTCTCCACCATATGTTTGCATGGCCTTTTAGCTTTGGCTTTGCAAATTAAACTCTATCAGGATCTTCTACTTCTTCATTCTCAATGTAGTCATCCATCTCATTAACCCAATAGATAAATTCTTCTACCCTAAGGCTTCCAACAAATGTAGAAACTTAGATCTTAGGTCTTTTCCCAATTTCAGAGACAAATCTCAGAAATCTAGCCTCCTCTGGATCTCTGACATCTTCTACAACTTCTTCGAAATGATCTTCTTCTTCAGATTCTTCACCATTATCTTTGTGTTCTTTAGATGCATTCTTTCATTTCAATTCCTCTTGAAGATCTTGCACTTGCTTTTGCAAAGCTCAAAAATATTCAAGATTGAACTCCTCCTTAGGTTCTTCTTCTGTGATCTTGCGAGTTTTCTTTGGAGGCATCTTCGCTCCACCAAACTATAGTAATTGGAAACCTAAATCCTTCAACAATGATTGAAACTCAGCTCTGATACCATCGGATGCATTCAAGCTTAGAGGATCCAATGAAGGATTGTCCAAACTTGCAGCCATCAACCATAACAGTGGAAACAAACAATAAAAAAAAATATAATCAACATTCAACTTTATATTATCATAGAGAACCAATTAAATTCAACATGTTGGACTGTAAGGCCTTCCTGGTTATGTCCAATTAAAAATAATAACTCTAAGATCTACCACAGATCTTCTGCAAGCATCTGACCATTTACCTTCTGCCAAAACATAAACTCTTTAACCCAACTTTCTCTATTCCAACACTCAGATTTTCTCCCAAATCTGATGCCCAAAGCTAAAAATAGAATACAACTTAAATAGAAGTGGCAACCAACAGGTCAACCTATAAGATCCATAAAATCTAACATTGGAGAAGCCAATGACCCATATTTAGGTCCACATAATCCACAATAAGAGATCCAAATTGAATGCCATGACCCAAATTAAATACACAAGGTCGACCTTGAGATTTAACAAACTAAACCCAATTGGTGAGAAAGAAAACCAAAAGATAGACCACTCGGTGAGCAATAAGACAGAGCCACAAGAAACTAGTTAGTGAAGTAACCGAGCCAACCAAACCCCACTCGATGAAACAACCGATCAAAAATCACAAATCACCAAGTCACTAGCAGTTATCATGTCACCAAAAGTGACTGAGTACCAAGCAACACCATCAAATAAAATACCACTAAGCTTAGTCATTGAGTCGACCAATCACTGATCAACAGGAAAGTGAGCAGCCAAGTACTCAACCGAGGACTCCTCCAAAATCTTTAAAAAAAAAATTTTTTTTTTTTATAAAGTATTTCCAAGAATCCTAGGATTCTCCTGCATCACCTACCTTACATGACTAGGATTACTAGAATAATAGACATGTATGGTACACTTTAACATGAACTTTCAAATCAACTGGAAGAGAAGCTAGAAGTTCCCAAAGAGTACTCATCCTTGGAGTATGAAGATGATAGTGAGGGACCTTATGAAAAACATATCCCTCACCAGATGACTAAGCCGCCTAGTTTTGAGTAGAACATAAAGGTGCATTACATAGAGGCAACAAGTGAGCCTCCTCAGAAGAAGCATAAAACAAGGGATGGAGAATCCTCTAAGATAAAAGAGCTTGAAAATAAAAAGGACAAAGTAGCTGCTCTAGTCATTGGTGATAGGAATTACCATCACCTATTGAGAAAAAGCATAAGAGAGGGAAAGAAGAAAGAGATCCAAGAAGAGATTGAACTATTTCTCAATTTGTGGAACGATGAAAGGGAATTTTACCAAGAAGAACTTTTGAATGATGATGCCTTCTTCAAAAGTGATGAGTTCAAGAATTTTCTCAATTGGAGAAAACAACAAGAATTAGGTAGTCAGTTACAAATCACAGAGGGCACCACACTGGGAGATGAAGCATTGCAGGCTCTAAAAGCCTATGATCCTAGCTCTGTAAGTATAACAGTGGATGAGGCACGACAATTGGTAAAGTCAAGTAGAATGTACCTTGTACCATGGTGGGATCTAGCCCCAATATTCATTATAGATCAAAAAAGGAGACAACTAGAGGCTCAATTATCCTCTGAGAGTCAGATAGGGGATATAATCAGAGGCTGTGGCTATGACCCTAGATCTCAAACCCTTTCCATGTGGTCCTTCGCGACAAGGACACAAAATACTTCCTTGATAAATGTGCTAGAGAAGATGGATGGGGACAAAATTATATGGATAGTACAAAATACATTTGATTTATGGGTCTCTAAAGCTATCACCCATTTTTCCCACTTAAATGAAGCCAAAATAGAGAAACTGTCGAAGAGATATGGAAGGATTTTGGATGAAATAATTATCTTGGCCAAAGAAAGGGAGAAGGGCCTGATGAAAATCTAAGTGTTGGAGGAAAAATTGGAGGACTTAAAGGAAAATTTGGAAGAAGCATCCAAGGCTCTTCCTCCTCCTATTCAAGAGTTTGAAGTTATTGTCCCTTCTTTCACTAAACCTGTTCAAGTAATTGAGACATTTGACAAGGAAATGAATGAAGTTTCTCTCTGCCTTGATCAATATTCTGCAACATAGAATTAATGTATTAATATAGAAAAGTTGGATGCAGTCCACAAGGCTTACAATAAGTTGCATGATATTGACAAGGATGTAAAGGATGCAATAGAAAATTCAGATCCACTATTCAACATGTGATCTTGCAGGGGCTCTATGTTTGAAAGGCTAGAAGCACTACAACCCCACAAGCCAAATCTTCCTGAGTCAGTAAATCATGTTGGCGAAATGATTGAGCAGGTTGGTGCATCTCTGTCCTTTTACAAGGGAAAGGAAAACTAGGTACAATTAAATATGAATATGTTTGGCTCTGACTTCAGCAAGTATGTCCCTCCTTACATAATGAGAAGGATGAAGTGAAAGGTGTGGAGGAGTGGAGAAATTAATTTGATGCATTCCTTCCAGAGAAAGAATCTTTCCTTACAAAGGATAATGTTTTAAAAATAGAGAAATATAATAAGGCCCTGGATGATATTTCCAAAGATGAAACAGATTGTGCTAATTTTGTGGCAGATATATGGGCTATCACCAGTGCCAAGTGAGAGAGATGGATGAAGCAGTTACAGGGCATCAATATTTTTGATTGGCCAATAGAGGAGGAGGTTTCATTAAGGGACAAAAGAAAAAATCCAAAGAAGAAAAAGTAGGCAACAACATACTTGCAGGCAATGGAGGAATATTGAATGACATTTGGCACCTTACCACAGAGAGGGTAACTATCTCAAAGAATAGTGTATGTTAGCCATGTAGGTGGTCACTATTTCTCACAACAACTTTTAGAAGATACCTTGAATATATGTTGACAAAGGTGCCAACTACTAAAGTTTCAGAATGATTGCAAATAGCTACTCAAGTTCTCCACTCCACTGATGGAAAATTATTGTAACTATTTTTGTCTTTTAGCGCATTTTTCCTTTTCCTAGCCATCTGAAGCTTGTTTCATCCTGATTCTTCCAGGATTCCAAGATGGTTAGTAAGTAATATAAATAGAAAATCTTTTTTAATTGTAAATGATGGTGAATTCACAACTCCAAGATAGTTTTCTAATTTTAGTCTTGTCTTAGAGTTTTGAGTCATTTTGAATGTATTGAGATAGAGAAAATTTTAATTAAAATACGGTGGAATTCCTTTGCACATTTATGATGTCTTCCTATGGTCATGTTTTAAATTCTTTTGTACTAAATTTGTAAGGAAATTTTAATACACTGTTTACAAGGTAAATTGTGGAATTATTCCTCAGTTTCTTTGAAGGGAAGGGCAATTCTAGAGGATAGTTTCAAGGGATTTAAGATTTACATGAGAATTTTATGTCTGGGTGCAGAAATGAGAAAAATGACTTCTAAGGCATTTCATTTGGGTTTTGGGTGTGCTGTTGTTACAATATTTCTATGAATGTATGTTCATTTAACTCATTGTCCTGGATTAGGCATTGGTTTATACTTGATAGGTAGTTATCATCATCAATCTTTAAACTAAATACATTTTTATTTTACAATATGTCATGTATGAGTATTGAACATCAGTGTTTAAGAAACAAATTCATTGTAAGATTTATTGTAAAGTAGTAAATCAAAAGAGGTACACCCTCTTAAGTCGTTGGAGCTCAAATTGAACGAGTATTTCATCCTCATTAATTGGCCCTTTACTTGATAGAATCAGTAGCTAGGAATCATAGAGTTGATCATTTACTAATCTATTTGATTCTACAACAAAAGCTCCAACACACTATAAACCTTAAGGTCTCCTTAAGCCATTAAAACTAGAGATTCTGTCATTTTGATGTTTTTGAACCTTAGTCCAAGGTTATGTCATGTTTAGATTCCCCCCTAAGTGTTTGGAGTCAGTTTGGTTGTCTTTTGCAACATTACCTAAAAACTGTGAAAATGTTCTCGAGAAAAGTTGCATTGTTGCCGAGCAAAGTTGCTTGTTACTGAGAAAATTTGCATTCTTGTCAAGCATGGGGTTGTCAACATATTGTGGAGTAACCTGACATAGTGTCATTTGGTATTCCATCGGTTACAAATCACAGAGGGGCAGTTGAATCGATGGTATGATGCTATAAAAATGCTCCCTTGGAGAGGAGAGAAAGAGAGAGAAGATAGATATGTAACAGATATGTATGGCTTCATAAGTTTTTAAGGAATATCAATATTTTTCTAAGTGTGTACGATGTTGTGCAGTTCCACTAAGAAAAACCAGTAACATATTTTTATGGTGTTGTGAGTTTAATTTCTGTTGCAATTTATTTCATTCAATTGAGTATTGGTTTATTTATAGGAGTTAGAAGTGTTTTTGTAAGCGCAGTCCAGAAACCCTCCTATTTTGGGTATGTGCATAAGATGGAGCCCTAACTTGGGATTTCTCTAGTGGATCCTCATGACTATTTGGAAAATGCAAGTTAGACACATGTACTATAGGAATTCAGAAGCTCAGGAACTCAAAGTTAGATCTGCAATTTTTAAGATCAAGCCCTAGATCAGATATCCTCATGTATTTGACAAGTCAAGTAAGTAAATATATGGACAAATGATGGATCATCTGATGGCACTTGGTAGGTTGTTTTTTTGGGTTATTTGGATACTCGTGGGTGATTGTATCAACTCTGTGTACCCATCTCTCGATACGCGGTTTGCCAACCAAGCCTAATTTGGCCAATTACGTTTGAGTGTATGGTAGGTATTCAGAGATATTGGAGTAGAGTTGGTCTCTGTGACTTTTGGGATTTTTGTAACTTCCTAAAGGGTACCTAATTTGTTAATTTATTTTCCAAGTCCCTTGCAAAAGGAAAATTTGTCTTAGGAAAACCACCTAGAAAAGGCTACAAGGATTTCTAGTACAATATTGGTTTTAACTTGTTGCCTTAGTTTGAGAAATTGGGTTCACTTTGTGGCTTCTTGGTGTGTTTCTCTACATCAAAAATTACATATCACATGTTTACAATTACATATCAAAATTTTAATTACATTATTCTCATGGAATATCCTAATACATGAATGAGAATAATGATATATTATTCATAACATGGTACAAATGTGATGAATTGTCTCGAAGAAGTGAGAATATGAAAAAAATAACAATGAACCATCCAAGCACACAAACAAGTCCACTATACCTCAAAAGAAGAAGAATCACTACCACACAACCATGTGGAACCCAGAAGCCCACCTCCCATCCTGAGGAGATAGATACTAGCCCTGTGCACATAAGCAAGAACATATGATTACTATGATAGAATATAGCTCAAGGTAAAAGACAACATAAAGGATCACAAAAAAATAAATGAAAACCAATTTATAGATACCAAAGGAAACCATGACATTTTTGGAGGGAACCTAGGCCACATGCAAGGAGAGAGTCATCACATGGCCTCCATCTTGAGTTACCCTAGACTGGTTATTCTAGGACCTCAGATCCTTAAGTCAGACTCATGTGGAGCCAAAATACCCTCGCATGAAGACAAGGAAATCGAATAATACCTTCTTATTAGGTATCATCACATTCCCATCCTTAGCCTTTACTAGTTCTTAAGGAATGGATGAGGCATCCACATTAATATTATTTAATATTATACTAAATTTTATTAATTAAGTTGTCACTTTTCACAACCCACATTGGGTTACCCTAGACTAACCTTTTTAGGGCCTCAGAGCCCCATTTAAAGTCACTCCCCTACACTATACTTAGATAACCTACCCTTACAAGCCAAAAATTAAAGTTCATAACAAATCAGAATTAACCATTGGATCCTCATTTGTTCAATGTATAATGCAAATCATTGATATAAAAGATCAGCATATACACAACCCAATTAGTATATCATAGGAAATTCTCTAGATTCTAGAGCATAATCCAAATGCCACAAGACACATATCAACATGACTCAATGTTGATAGAAATTTTATGGACCCATTAATAATTGAGTACCGAAGGCATTTGTGTGTCATTAATGCGCCAAACAATATATCATTAAGAAACTTAACCAAAATAAAATAAAAAAATCAATGGTACCAAGAAAGCCTCAAATGACCATTAGAAATATGCATAACAAAAAATACATAAATACCCTCATACTTCTGGCATCATTGGAAAACCCCCAAATACTAACGTAAAAGATGACAAGGTTAAACTCTGCATTGACAACACATATGCGTAGAATATTTTATTTACTTGTTTATAATAATTCATATGCAACCATACTACAATATTAGGAATTTCCATTTCAACATAACTTTTAACATTACTAATAAAATTATACAATTGTATTTCAATCCCATATTATATTTACACAAGTAATCCTTCCATATCATAAAACACATTTAAATAATTTTCAAACAAACCAATGAAAGTTGTCGATTACATCCAAACCCTACAATCTTTAATTAAAGGTATAGATAAATTTTTCACCAAGACATCTAAAATCTGCTAACAACAAAAGGAACGGTTTATAGATACCTATGATGTTATGAATATAAGAAATGACAATATTTGAATTGCGTTACAAAGACAAAATTGAAAAAAAAAACCAATAGGAAAAGAAAGCAGATTTCATGTCTCAAATGAAGTAAAAACACGGGGGGTTACACCAAAGATGAAGAAGAAAATTTGATGCTTCTTGTAGATTAAGGAGTGGGGGATGAATAAGTAAAGGAAGAGGTAAAATTTGGTGTCAAGAATTAAAAAAAAACCACATCACAACTGTATGATTGGATAAAATATAAAAGATAGAAGTAAATATGTTTTTTGACATCAACGTTTCGGATCACACTCCGTGATCCATCATCAGGATTTAAGAGCAAAGAAAATGAGGGATATGTGAAATAATTTACATATCCCTCATGTTCTTTTCTCTTACATTCTTATGATGAATCACCGAGTGTGATCTGAAACGTTGATGTCAAAGAACATACACAATCAAAATCAGAAATTCAAGCTTAATTCAAATGGATTGTGGAAACTTGATAGATTAAATATGATTAGCTTCAAAAAAATCAAGTGGTTTCTTGGAAAGTTACACATCCAAAGTAAGAAATTTTTATTGGCAAAAGTGTGAGAGATAAATTAGTCAAAACACCGGAGTAAATAGAGGAAGAGAAGCGCAAAAGTTTATGTTCAAACAATGATAAAAAGGCTCCAAATCAGGGCTCAAAAGAAGTCATTACATATACTCCAAGATATGCATCAAGGTGGAGAAAAATGAGGTGTTCTTTCCAACCAACACAAGCAATAAGAAGCCCATTTAACTGGCCGTGCTTAAAGATCACACACTAACTTTTGACTTCTTAGGTGGCTGATGGGCCCGGCTGTTACTCTGTTCCATCCAACTCTTCATCTTGATTCTTTTTCGTCTATCATTTTGTTTTCCCTTGCGGTCCTCTTTTAAGCCTCCTCAAGTCACTGTCACGGCAGTAGTCAATTTTGAATCTGCAGTCACTGTCACCGCAACAGTCAAGTTTGATTCTGAATCTCCCATTTCCCTGAAATTTCAATAGTCTTCAAAGGAGAACTCAGACTTACACCATCTGATAAGATTTGTATGGTGGAGATTGAAGAGGGTGTAAAATGTGTGGGCTTCAATCCATTGGGAGAGCAGTCTATTGTTGGAAGCATATTGTAGTCAATATCTTCAGTGAGAACTATCGACATCATTCCTTTATTAGCTTTGCTCAAACAAAATGTTTCTACCTTTGCTTGTATTGGACATTAAAAAAAATTCATAGCTGCGCATTCCTCATTCTCGCATCCCTTGTGGGATTCTTTTGCTCCTCCCAACAAAGCATTACCACCACCATTTTCATGTTTGAAAGAAGTAGAAGCAATGAGGAGAAAAAAAACAACTATTTCATGGAGCTTTCTGGATGACAATGATCGTCATCTTTTTCCTACGCCTCCTCCAATGAAAATGGTAAAAGAAATCACAGCGCACACAGAAGAAACTCTTTCAAAACGGTCCCTTTCTAGCAACTATTATAGAGTGCGGGAAGGAGAAGAACAAAAAGTGAATGATAAAGCTCCTCTCTTTTCTTGAAAGAACTCATGATTGATCAGTGATTGTCAAATGAACGTGAAAAGGACGAGGGTATTGGATCCATCCTCATCTATGTTTCTAGAATGCAACGCTATATACAGATCATGAAAGTGAATTTTATCATATGGTGCAACTTATGAATTAATGTACTATTCGAGGAAGATTATTTTCAGCAAATATTTAGAGTATTTTTCATTTATTATTAATTTTTTCCATGTTTGTGTTGCTTTATGGCTATTGGCTAGTTCCTGATAATAAGAATATACAAAAGAAATAAGTAATGTATCTATCTAATCCAAGATATGTGTATTTTCAGTCCCTCTCAAATGTTGTTAGAATAGTTTGTAGTGATAAGAATACTTGATAAGATAGTCTAAGAAGATTTAATAGAACAAGAGAATTATATTTTAATAGGATCTTCTAAGTTTATTATGTGGAAGATGGAACATTTTATGTAATATTATCTTTATTCAATTAATCTGAGTTATAATCAATCAAATTTGATTACAAACATAGTTCAAAGTTCATCATTATACTTCTTGAAGATGTAAGAAGTAGTGGTTATAAATTCTAAGGTAAAATTATAATCAAAACAACAACAAAAAAAACCATCAAAAAATGAAATTAAAAAAATTCTTTGACTTCTCTCATTTTCATACTTCAGAATTCTCCTTGCCCTTCAATGCCCAAAATTTATCATGTACAATCTTTATTTTATGCCTTGATCTTGTCAATAATTTCTAGTAGATTTTCTTGATTAATAATTTTCTCATGTCACTAGAATGGTTTGATATTTTATTCTTCCTCATTTTCATCAAAGATAACAAAAATTATGGACAATATACTATGCTCTTCTCTTGTATCCTTAGAATAGGAGAAGTGGAAATTTTTGTAAGAATCTAAAAACAATGGGTTTCTTAGTCATTTTATTATTTTGTAGGAATAACTATTGGTAATTTAACCTACCAATATCCATGTGGAGACTTGGTTCTAGAGACCCACATCATAGTGGATTCATCTTAAAGTATGTTCACTTCGATCTCAAGTCTTGTTCATTAACACACATCTCGATAAACAACACACACACACACACACACACACACACACACACACTTTGTGTGTGTGTGTGTGTGTGTGTGAGAGAGAGAGAGAGAGAGAGAGAGAGAGAGAGAGAGAGAGAGAGAGAGAGAGAGAGAGGATCTATTAACATGGATGATTTTTCATCTAAATATTTTCTTCATGTGTCCTTATTATCAGTTAATATCCTTTATATCTATTACTTCACACATAGTGGACAAATAAAGTGTCGAGTTCATACTAGATTCTATCAACATTAATAATTTGCATACTAGATATATAGTTGTAATTGGGGAGGTTGGTCATCATTCTTTATCCTATACCAGATCTGCATTCACATTATTATAACATTTGAATTAGTTATGATGATATATATCAGAAAGATATTCAAACCCATGAGTGTTATGTTATGAATATTTGGTGATGTCTTTCACCGTCATGAATGCACTATCTCATTTGTAAATTTGATGACATCTATATTTAACCTATTTTTTTGTTGTATATGATATTATTGAATTTTATTAATGAAGATTTAAAATTATACAATCATACTGGGACTATGCCCTTGTGCAACAAAGTTTCCACCCAATCCCTCAACTGCTCATGATACCATCTAAAAACTCAAAGTGCTAGAAATGTTTTAAAATTTAAAGGTGCATCTTACTAGTCTCTTATCTCCTAGTATGTCTAAAGTTGAATCAAAAAGTGATTTGAACAAGAGAAAGGTAAAATATTTCTCTCTGGTCTAAAAGAAACAAAGCTCACATCTTATCTCTAAAAGATCCTATCTAATTTTTTAGCTATATTATTGAAGCCTAATCTCCTATAGGTCCAAGTGAAGGAATCATTATTTAGGTGAATATACTTAAGCTAGCATATTTCCACCCAATCTTCAATGTCTTCATGAGATTGAAGTTTTCTACCATTCTCTCCTCATTTTTTACTACTATGAAGTATTACAATAAAATCTCATCCAAGAATATGAAACTTTCTTCTAAAGAAGGGGTAAAAATTTATTGAAACTATTAGAATGATTTAGAATAACTGAGAGGGGAGGTGAATCAGTTATCCTTAGGTCTAGATGTACCAATTGAGATTCTAAACACTTCAACAAACTTAGATCTACTCAACAATCCACTCGGTCTCTATTATATATAGTCAATAGCATAAACTTGTAGAATGTAAATCTCTTAATAGAAAACCACATTAGATAACATTCACACAAGTATGACACCAGGATTTAATATGGAAATCCAATATGGTAAAAATCACCAGTAACATGCTACCAATCTTCCACTCTTCTAAAGTGAGCTCTACGAGGAGCCAACTCTGCTAAAGGTTACAATACACACTGTTAAATGTGACCCTGTTAAAGGAGTTAATCACCCTCTTAAAAGTAAGCCTTGTTAGAGAACTTAGATCATTCCATTAGAATGTCACCTTGATTAACTGATTTACAATATGACTGTTAGGTGAACCATGGTTAAAAGGATTTTGATTGATACAATGGTTAGAAAGTAATAGTATATTTGATTTCAAACATACAACTCACTTTGCAAATACAAATCTACTTTTGCTCAAATGCTAATTCACTGACTAGCCTCTTTTGTCATCTCTATCTCTCAGATCTTCTTGGAAATCCATCTAGCAATCACCATTGTGTAGTCCTAGATTGATCTACTCAACCTTCTCTTCCTTCTACTTAGATTTTCCAGTCAACTAAATCAATCTCTCTACCTATATCTTGCAATTAGGTTAATCTTATACCTCTCTGATTAGGTAGCTTGATCTTTTGCCGCTTTATTATCACCATAGATCTTAGGGTTTGGTTAGATCCAATGAATCCATCCAACATTTCAATCCCCTTCTACCTTCTAGAATACATATCAAAAATCCTTCTTGAATCCATACAAAAAAATGGTTAAAAATATATTAAATGCTCATTTAATTCTTCACAACAACCATCCTTATCTTAAATACACTTTACATATCCCAAGAATTCAACTATGTCGGCTAGGATCTCAAATCTTTCTCAAACTTTTAAAATACTGACACTCTGTCATCATTGTGTTCTTTCGCTCAATCATTACTAGATAACTTGGTAAATACTGACACTCTATAAATGTTGACACTTTGTCGACACTTAATTTTCTCAACATGTACTAGCGCTCATTCGACACTCATATCACTTGACACAAACTACACAAACATAAGTTTCTTAATCTTCTACTCTTTTGCTCGGTCAAGATTAAGGTTTTAATCTTCCAATCTTGACTTGGTGTTAAAGATAAACAATACATTACCATGCCAAGGTGCAATCTCATCAAGTACCCATTGTAGTTTCTCATACTCAACCATTTCACCACGTCTTCTTGTTATCTCTTCTTTTCAAATCTTCTTTGTCAATCAATTGATATGGCACTTTACTAGATAGAAATGGTCTCACTAGTTAAGGTTTGATATCAATTGCAATATAGAAATTGCTTGAATTGTAGCTTCCAATAGAAACAACCAATGAAGAGTACAAGAAAATCAAGAACAACTAGCTAAAGGCCAAAACAACAATCAATGATCACCTAAAACTCCCAGATATTTTGTAATGTCTTCAGTAACAAGGTCTTGTAGTAAAAAAGAATACTCGAGAGAAAAATGACTCCAATCCTTGACATCCCATTTCCCCATGTTCTGAAAATATCATTTAGCCAAATAATCTGCCACCTTATTTTATTCTCGATGGTTATGATAGAAGGTAATGCAGTCAAAAGATCTACTTAGTTTGACATTTTGGTTGGCCACACCAATTAATTGCCAATTTTTTCACTCCATCTCTCATTTATTCAACATATCTACTACAACTTAAGAATCATATTCACAAATTATCTTCCACCATCCCAAAGCACAATAAGTCTCCAAAGCACAAAGAATAGCTAGGGCTTCCATAAATTTATTAGTATGATGACCCTTATAAGTAGAAAAAAATAATTGAACCACCCTAAACGATTCTCAACTAATTCCCCCAATCCCAGCATGCCCAGGAATGCCCATGGAGTAAAAATTAGTATTAATCTTCAAAACCTCGTGAGGAGGAGGTTGTCAACAATCCTCTTATTGTTCTTTGTTCCTGTCATGGTGAACCACTTGAGACGGAAGGTGTTGGGTCCTATAGCTCTCCAAACCTAACCCTGAATAATAACCAAGTCTCTAGGGTCCACATTGCTAGATAAGTCACACTTGGCTAAGAGAGTTTCCTACTCTACTGCTAATTCGCTCCCAAAATTGATGACTCATCATTTATTTACACTAAAAAATGCTTCTATTTATTTCCAACCAAATTTATCAGAGAATAAAATTAGGTCTAATATTCCACGTAGTATGCAAAAAAGATGTTTTATCAAGAGGGTACCTCAACCGGTCCCAAAACTCCACCAAGGTAGAAACATTAAAACAAGGTGTTGGTGTTTGAAAATGTTTATGCTATCAAAAGATACCAATATACCTTGAGACTGATGTTAGGAGTGGTTAGCTCCAAGTATGGAAGCTCTGCAAGGCAATTGGACCAGCTATAGGGACAAGATTTCCCTCTACACTTGTGGCTCTGCAAAACCAAGGCGGGTGCATGTAATCCAGATAATATACAACTCCTTACAACTCTTTATCACTTTGGATTACAACAAAAGATGATGGTAAGAAAGTGCCCAGACATTCATTGATTCTCTATTATCATGTAGGACATACAACCAAAAACCATAGGATATGAAACAACTTAGAGATGGTTTTGATGTAAATTTGAAGAATATAACTAGACCAAATTAAACATGTACCAACAAAATATTTACTAGTTCATGATCAGTGCCTTATCCATTGGGCAATCCCATGTTGCAGAGAAGAAAAAAAAACCCCACCTATTGGCAAAGATTCACAGCCATAAATATAAGCAACTCATATTACACACTTCTTATAGGATCCTTATGTAGACAAACCAAATGAGTTTATATCATTTCCAAAGCACGTTTCATTTGATCCTAGATAAAAAATTATGAAAAACAACATATACATTAAAAACTCAATGCAATGAATCAGAAGATCCAAAACTCATAAGGAGACACCAAGGAGAGACTTAAAACTCAGAATTTTTTTATTAAGTATGATAAGTCATGGTTTGCAACTATCTAATTGAAGATAACACCATTCAATAAAGTGCAAAAAATCAATGAAATTTCTATCTTCTCTTGAAAACAATCTAAACAAATCTGATATATCCCTGGGATCAACAATTCTAGAACCTCTAAAATAGAGAAAGGAAAGCCTTAAGTAGAAGGATGAAACCCTAGGATAGGGTTCTCAAAAATTGTCCCTCCAAGCAACCAATACAGTCCTATCTCGTAGGCTGATCTTTCTCCAAAAGATCACTAAAAATATGTGTCCTCACAAACCACTTGCCAAACCACGGAGAAATGATCCATCTCATTAATGGAAAAGAAACACAGCATGGGCAGAGACATCCCAAAATAGAAAGTAAACATAGAGCCATAAAAAAACCACTCTATAGTAAATGTGTTCAGACCCACAAATAATATCCCTAGCCACTAAACGATGCCATTAAGACAAATCACAGCCCAAGAAGACCTCAAGCCACTCCCCATAAAGTTTGAGAATAGCCACCATACTAAAATTGCGCAAAGAGATTTAAAATTTTAAAATAACACTACATTGGCTGACTCCTCTGGTGGAAAACACATCAATGCCCGAGATTAAGACCTTTTTGTAACTTTAAAATAGAGCCGTTGATGAACCTTTAGTAATGACGGCACCAAGTAAAAAGAAAAGTTAACTTTGTAGGGTCAAACTACATTTTCATCCATGTGGGGTAAGTGCACAAAGATGGGGGGACCAAAAAGGGGGTATAAGATGCCACTTTTTTTTTGAAATAAAAAAACTCTGAACTTCAACAAGAAATTGAGGATAGTTACACTCAAAATTTTAAAATGTGACAAAAACAAGAGTTGTTCTACTCCGAATCTAGTTTCTAAACTACTAATTCTTTTTAGAAATGGTGGAGATTAAGGCCCTCAAAAAAGTGAGCACAAAAAGTAGTCCTACTTTTTGTGAAAAAACATAACAGCGTCTGGTGTGGTTCCCCCAAAATGTTACCTTTTTTTAAAAAAAATTAATCACTCTGGTGAGAAATTAGCTAACACCATCTAGTTTATCCCAGATTTTTCTACCAGTTTTTTTTACTAAAGTGTGGTTTTTTGCCATTTTTGAAGTGGACACATCCTAAAAATGTGAAATTTTTGTATGCTCCCCTTAGAAATCATTGAAAACTAATTGAAAATAATAAAAAATTATTTTTTTAAAGTGTGTATAATGGATTCTAGTTTCTAAAAATGTACTTTTTTAAAAAATTCGAGGAACGAGAAAAAATATAAGCCCAAATGAATACACATTGGTTTTTGACAAAAATCGGACATACTTAGAAAAGAAATTAGAGATGAAAAGATTAACATAATGAGAATTCAAAATAAATTACATGGTTAGATAACTATCAGAGATCTACAATATCATGCCGTATGATTTTATTGTTATTCAACCATGTGCAAACCTGACAGGGAGCACACAAGAAAAAATGTTATTTTTTTCTAAATTTGTTGGAAAACACGTCTCAGACCTGTTTGAATCCTCCAATCCTTTGGGTTGGAACTCCAAGGTAAATCCAAGCCTTAGACTTGGTAAAATTCAATTTCGTTAAACCATAAACACTCCCTAAGAGAGGGACATACAGAGAGAGAGAGAGAGAGAGAGAGAGAGAGAGAGAGAGAGCTCTTGTTACCCCTCATTCCTTTTGTCATTTTTTGTGTCTAACATAGGGCATACGCCGTATAGTGCATACTCCCTATAAGGTGTACGCCCTATTTAAGAACACAAAAAGGAAATAAAGGTAAGAAACTCATGAAATAGGCCCACTTTTAACTGTTACTATCTATTTTTTATAGTTTGTTCAACAAATATTCTCTTTTCATGGTGTTGAAGATCACAAAGAAGTACATTGTATCAATTTGCAACAGATTTTTGTTCAAAACTTAACATCGAAGTGCGAAAGTAAATCATTCTTCACCAAAATTGATCCATTAATGTAAGTTTTTTATTGTTTACATGTGAATTGTGAATAAAGTGTCATTTTGTTTATAATTTCTATGATATGGGTTTGTTGAAGAAATAATTTGACATATTATAAAAGATTTATATTATAATTTTTCATACATTTCTATTATATTTTGAGTTAATATAATTTATATTGGTAATATAAAGTTTCACTTCTTGTAATAGATTGATATAATAATTTGAAAATTGTAATGAATTCATATGTAGTAATCATCATCATGCCAAGGAAACAAGCAAAGACTCTAACACCACAAGAAAATGAAAGAGACAAAGAGAAGAAAATGGAAAGAATGAGACAACTTCATGAACACAAAAAAATGCATACCATAGAAGAAGATTTGTCTTCGAATGAGGAACATGAAACATCAATAGAAAGTAAGAGAGAATTAGATTTGGAAACAAAAAGGAAATGAATGAGAAACTTGCGTGAAATAAGACAATTGAATTATGAAGATGTGGGAACATTATGTATGAGTTCCCAAGTTGAAGAGACACCACCATCCAATGTTAGAGACACACCCTTGTATCATCTTGAAGGCACACCATTCTATCATGTTGAAGGCACACCATTATCTACATCCAAAGGTGTAGGCACAACATCGTGTCATGTTGAAGGCACACTATTATCTACATATGAAGGTGTAGGCACAACATCGTGTCATGTTGAAGGCACACCATTAACATCTCAAGTTCGTGAGGATCCATTATTTCACATCTCAATTTGAAGGAACATCATCTTCGGTTGAAGGTACACAGTTGACACATAATGTTGTTGATGTTCATAATGTTGAGGCCACTCAATAGTTGAAAAAACCTCCTAGAATTGTTTACAGAATGCCAAAATATTTGATTGATATTTATACTAACATTTTAAAACAAATGCCTAACAAGATTCCCAAGCATACTTGTCAAAGATATGTTATCCATATTTGGAGATTATTTTTTGAGAATTTAAAGATGACAAGAAGATGTCAACTATTTGTTCAAATAATGAGAAATCTAAAATTTAGGCCCATGATGAAGATTATTGGGCTAAGAATGATGGATGAGTCAAGTGAAAAATCTATTGTAAAGCATCTAATGATTGCATATGAGAGTGTGGGTTCTACATCACGCACAAAAGATAAGAGTGTCACACGATGCGTATTTACATCAACAATAGTAAGCACTCAAATGAAGAAATCTCAACTCATTAGAAAGACAAGAAAAGCATTGAAAATAAGTAGAAATTCTCTAATGAGAGCTATGGGAAGGCATCAAAGAGTGGAAGTTCCAAATAACAAGTTATGGGCATTTTCTGGTATACTACCGCGGAAGGATAAATCAATTGCTGAAGCTTTAAACTTTATGATTGAAGACTTTTGGAAGAATAACACACAAGTATGTCACAATCAACGAGATGTTGTAAGAAGGAGGATTGGTAGTCGAATCCACATTCCAAATCCAAAACATTTTTTGGATTTAACTTAGACACGATTCTTTGCAAAATTTATACATACATATCCTCAATTTAAAATTAGGTAAAGATATTTTGAAATGGCTAAACCTTTTTATGTGAAGATAAATCACACACGCACAATTTTTTTTTGTAGGTCACATATTGAACTTTGTAACCATTTTCATGTTTATAAGCATATATGTGTAGATTTGCATTCTAACAATGTTTTGCAAGATTGTAACATAAATGACCCACTTACATCTTCAAGGGAATTAATTACTACAATTTTATGTGAAGAGAGGATGGTCATCAATTTTACAAGCTCACATGCTTGAATGGTACATGCATAGATTGTGGTGGTTTGCAGCAATTTCCAATCTGTCAACATATGGAGATTACACATGCAATTGGGAATGAAAAAGTGGATTTCGGAAAATATAAGACAGTCGCATATGCTCTAAAAGATGGAAAGGAGGATAAAAGATGTAATTTAGTAATTGAAAAGATTTTAGTGTATAATTTCATCAATATTTTTCATGATAAGATTGTGTATGGGTATGCAAGGCATACACATAGAGCTTGATGGTTGGATATGTGATTCAAGTTGTGCAAGGACACATTCCCACTTGATACCAATATTTTCTTAGTTGAGCAGGATGCATACAAACACTTGTATTTAGTATATGTGGAATTTTACAAAGGTCGGTCATGGAAAGGGAGAGCATGATGGTGTAGGTGCATGTATAAAAATGGCCTAAGCATGCAAATAATTAAAGTACAAAGATAAAGAAACATTCTCAGATGCGAGATGTATCGTCCAATGGTGTAATTCTACAATGGGTCCAGGTAATGAAGGTGAGTCTACGGTTCGTATATTTTTATGGTTGATGGATGAAACTAACATTGCACCATATGAGGATTGTTATACATTAACAGGATGAAGTGAGCTACACTCTTTTAGAAGCTCTAATGCAGGTTCATGTATCATCCACAAACAACATATGGCATGCTTTTGTTCATCATGCATAGATGAAGATTGGGATGGGTGTGAGTCAAAGGAATGGGTCGGCAAATGGTCTACATGAATTTTGAGCCCACTTGACTCCTATCATCCCCCAACAACATTGCAACTGACACAAGTGGAATCATCCATTGACTATGACCGTTTGTCTAATCTAGTGGAACCAAGTAAATTGTCAACTCACAGATAGTCTCAAATTTAGTACTTTATCATAAGTATTCGTTAAATTAACCTCCTTTTTATGCTTCTATCACTGCAGACCATGTTTTTGATGTTAGTGCACCTGAAGACAATGACAAAGGGATAGATTATTATTTATGTCATTGTGTTGAGGCCAAAAATAAATTGGATCACTCGGTTACAAATGATGAAGGATCATAATAGACTACAGGAGAAGTGATTGTAACTGGTACATGGCTTGGACAGTATTGTATGAAGAACCCTAGGTTGTGGTTGTTCAAGGATTGGGAGACACACAGGAAGATTATTCATTATTCCAACCTTGTCATTGCATCAAATGTCCCATTTGACCAAATATGGAGGAAAAAAACATAATAAAACTCTTTGGAAGGTTCGCGATTTAGACCATGAGGCAATACTTGAGACAATAAAGGGTAGGGAAGATTCGGCTGGTTCATTGGACTAAAAGTGAATCCCAAATGTTGTAATGTCAAATCTAGTTGAATGCATGTGCATATAAAATGTATATTTGTAAAGGAATTAATTCCCTTGAATCTACATTGGGTGGACTGTAAATTCCTCATGCATTGCCGCATATGTATAACGGGAAGTTTGTAATATTTAATAACAAGTTTTATCTTCTATTATTTGGGGCAATACCAGAGGTTTTATCTTCTCAACTCTTTCCTCCTGGTGCTCCTAATGAGCTGAGTTGTAAACATATTTTTCATCATTAATTAAAAAATATATGTTCACGAAATGAATTCTAGAAATATATGTTAAGCTTATTTTCATGTTTCATGCTAGCACATTCTTTGTATATATGTATTTATAAAAAATCATTTAAACTATCGAACCACACATTTAAATCATTTAAAAATCTAGAAATCCACTTGTCCTAGACTCAAACCATCTCTACCAATATCTCTAGAATTCTGGGTCAATACTAGGAATGATCGTGTCATAGAGATGGAGTGGCTCGAACATTGTCGACCGCTATGGAGCCAAGTGTCCCTCAAGGTGCACAAGGAAAAAAAATTGCTGATCGTCAAGAGTCTATTTCTTGGAGCTTGAGTGGGATATTGACAAGCCATTAGGTGCTATAGGACCATGTCATGGAGGCCTGCTATAACCTATCTCAGATTTGTGAGATTCACATCCATTTTCATTTGCAGACCCATTCTCAGTTGATGCAAAAACTTGCAATGTTGCGAAGTTGAAAGCTGAGACTGGGGTTACCCAGATTTATAGACAAATTTGAATGGATAAATAATTTAGGGAAGTATTTTATCCAAATTATTATCTTGATTTACTCTTATTTTACTTCCCCCCATTCATGTTTTATTTCTGCAAATATCCTAATTTATGCATGTATCCTATTATTTCAAGACTTTCCCTATTAATTCTGCTATATTTCATATTTTTGTCAGTTTGCATATATTAGAATTCATAAATATAGTTGTTGTTCATCTTTTCCGTGGTCTATTATTCATTTTAATAATATTTTACGACCTTGGCAAGGAATATTCTTTTTTTCTTGGCACCTTTTAAAATGTATCGGTCGCATGATCTCAGAATGGAAACGAATATTCTCATAAGTCTTGGAGATTACCTGTGGGCCGTTGATCATGATCTAATATTTCTTCAATCCAATGATTGGCGTGAAGTCTCTTGAAAAATTTGGGATAAAGAAATCTTCTAGCGAATTCAAGATCACTCAGTTGCATTATCTCATGATAAAAATCAGAGTTATTAGCAAGGATATATTTTTACTTCAGTCGAGTGGTCACCAGATGATATCAGGGTTAATTCAAAGATTCAGAGATTAGATCTGGGACGTGGATTTTGATTGATCTTGTGGTTGTTGCATTATCTCCAGATAAAAAATGGAATATTCCTTTTTACTCAGCGACTGGGTGACATCCTTTGGTCGCATGGTCTCATAAGAAAAGAGAATAGTCTTAGATGCTTCGGTGACTCATCGATATCTGTTGAACTTAATCAAAGCTTGTTTTAATCTTATGGTAGTTGCTAAGTCTCATGAATTAACCACGATCAGGAAAATTGTTAAGATAATTCGAGACTAGTGTAAATTCATAACTATAGACATAACTCTAGTTTGAGCTGAGTAAGGTTAAAATCCTTTAGGTCACGTGGTCACATGAGGTAATCAAGGTTAGTGGAAAGTTATGGAGAGCATGCGGCCACTCAGTCGCAAAGTCTCCAAAACATATCAGAGGTTAAAGCATAAGGTTAAGCTCTGATAGTAATCCAAGTACACACTGACAAATCAAAGATAGGATGGCATGTGGCAGTGAAGAGGGCCCAAGAATTATGTGTTTAGTCGCTAAGTCTTCAGATGATTTGATGACATCAGCAAAGTTTACGAGACTCAGCGATAGTCATTGATCTTAAATCTGATCTTTCATAAATCTTATGGTTGTTGCGTTATCTCCAGATCAAAGGGAATATGCTTTTATCTTATAGTGACTTAAAAATAACTGTTGATCTCATTCAAAGCTTAATTAAATCTAATAGTGGTCTCGTGATCACGAGATAAACCCAGAGTCAAGGAGATGATCTCGTGACTTGGAAACTCAAGAGATTATGAACCCAAGGTTAAAGTGAAGTTCACATCTGATCTAGGATCGACGTTCACTCATGATTGGATGCCATGTGTCTCAGATGGATATAAAGGGAAAAAAATGTCTGAATGGCATCACTGATTAGGATTTCATTTGTCATTACATATTTTAATGTTATTATATTAATATTGCATGTCAACTTAGGGTTTTATTATCATTTGACAGGTCGACATTGTTCTGCATGCAAGGTTTCAAAGGTGGTTAACAGGAAATAATGTGAACTGAATGAAAGCTGAAAGAGAAAAGACATGCAGACATCCATTGTTATGCCATGAAGAAGATAAGTAGATATCAGAGATTCATAACAAATTATAAATAAACTATTTAATCATTATTATCTCTTATTCGACAACTGTTCTTTTAAGAATGATTAATCATTATTTTATTGTAATTGTGGTTGTTCAGTTGTTGATCTTAGGGATTAGGTTTAGAAGATAAACTATCATGTTGATCTAAAGCAAGTTTGCATCCTTTGAACTTGATATAAATAAGGATACCAGGATCAATGCGAGGGGGTCTTAGGATCATACTGTTATTATAGTCAGATTAGATCAGTTTTGATCTACAACTGCAACATGGATTGAATTGTACCATTTTCTAAAATTAATAAGATAAGTAGAACTTTTTCTTTCACCTCTGGGAATAGATATCTTTTTATTTACAATCAGTCCCTTGGATAAACCAATTTGAACTTCTTCAAAGTGATTTTTTGATGTATATGCTTCCTATTTTGGTTCATTGTTATTATTCTTAGTTGGTTTTCTCATCTTGAATGGTTAAAATCTTGTGGATTGAGGCCTCAGTCAATTATTCTATCATTTGAGAAAGTAATATCCTATTGAGATATCTCTGAATTCATTTTAAGGTTGAATATTCATTCCATAATGCCTTTGAAGTGATATTTTTCTAGCAAAATTGTCTTTGAGGTTGCACAAAGGATTGGATGATATTGACTCTATTGCCTGTGAGGAAATTAGGCACTGATCTGCATTTATGTTGGATTTTGGTCATTGATTTCATTGTTCATAGTTTTGTGATAATCTTTCCATTTGCACTATTCTTTTATTTATATACACACAAACATTCTTAATACATTGTTATTTTTAGTTAGTATTTGTGACTTACAGCTTTCAGTTCAAGTGTTTTTTCAAATTGCTTTGCCGCACTTTGGAGGAGGGGGTGTTCAGGATCTATTATCTGGTATAAAAAGCCTCAGAACTTGAAGAATAAGTTCAAGGAGTAGGCCTACCAGCCTTGGTTCTTCAGAGCCAGAATTGCAGAGGGTTTTTAACCTAATTTGGTTAAAACCTTGTTAGTTGGTCAAATCACTTGGGTTTCCCACTATTGGATTGGAAATTCCATAGGAAATCCAATCTATTGATTTGAGCACCATTAGATTGGCGACTCTATAGGGGACTAATCAGAATAAAGCTTATAATTCTCAGTGTTTCTGGTAATTGAGGTTAAACTCTACTCAGGAGAAACAGAATCTAGAAGATTTCAATTAAGTATTTCCTTCTAAAAAGAAGGTGGCGACTCTACAATTTTAAATTGGTAATAATTTTGGTATTATATTTTAGTTAGTAAAATTTTATGTGGGGTAGGAGATATTTGCATCCAGACCAGCTTGAACTAGATTTAAGCCTAAAGAAGAGCAGGACTCCAAGTGTGAAGATGCCCTATGTACCTCGTATGATATATCCTAATAAGGATGATCAGAAGTATGCTTGTGATCAGTTCCCTAATTGAGGTCATTCAAGTCATGAGAGTAGTGATGAAAATTGTAATCCTTTCTACCAAGGTAATAGAGGAGGACATGATTCCCAAAATAGTCCAAATCAAGAGATGTTTGAAAAATAAAATAGAATTAATAAATGGGATGTTGTGTTTCATGAAATGGCTGATATAGGACCAGAAAATGAAGAAATGGTCATGGCTTTTAAAAGGAAACCAAAGGATGTACTAAGGAAAATGGGGACCGAGAGAGACAAAATCATATCTCCAAGAAAGGAAGCAGTTCTTGAAGATGATAGAAATAAATTTTACAATCCTCCTCATAAGAAGAATAATGGGCATATGTTTAATAATGATCATACCAACCCCTTGTTCAAACCTGACAATAGAGGAAGACTTGAGAAAGACAACAATGATTGGGAAAGAAGAGATCAGTGGAGAAAATGGAACAATGGAGATTATCATACCCACAATAATAGAATGAACCCTAACTCATTTGATCAGCATGATAAACATAGACATCAAAATAATGAAAGGGTGTATGATGTATATCATAATAATAGGGATCAAAATTATGGCCCAAGATACTATAATATGAATTCAAATTCTAGACCAAGAAATAACAATCAAAATTTTCATGATGTAAATCATCATAATCAAAGGCATGGAGCTGTGAATCAAAATGTGAACAATTATAGAGCCCCAATTTTTTCTAACAGATACAGACAACTAGATTTTTATGGCATAAGGGGATATCCTAATGACATAAAAAATTAATTAAGGAGAGCAATTCCAAAATTTTCAAGGAATGGGTCAGAATCGATTGAAGTGCATTGTGTAAATTTAAAGATTGTTATCCAATAATTTGATGAATTCAATGAGGATGTATACATGAAACCTTTTGTTTAATCCCTCATAGAAGATGCAACATAATGGTTCAAAAGTTTACTAGATAGATCCATATCTACTTGGGATGAAGTTTTGAACCAATTTGTATAACAATTTGGTGATAACAATGATACTTATTTTGCTTCACATGAGTTAACAAGTATGAAGAAGAATAAAAAATGGTTGAATTCCATAAAAGATTCAATAAGGTCTTGAATAGGATTCCTAGAGATGTTTAGCCTTTTGATTAATTTCTATATGAGTGCCTTTGATAGAAAGACAAATTATGAAATCAGATCTCATAAGCCTTCTACTCTAGCACATTCTCTTAAGATTGCTACAATGATTGAAAATGATAGAAAGGAATCAGGTATAATTTCTAAGAGGGAAGACACCCATTTATTCAATCGAAAAGAGCCTAAGAAACACAAAGAAGAGAATAAAATAGATAAAATTATGAATATGGTGAAAGGTCTCCAAGTGAATAATGGAAGAGACAATTTTATGTACAACTAGAATAATCGGGTACTATACAAAAGTGATAGATAAAAATTGCAATATATACCTTATAATACAGAATGGAAGAATGGGACCACAAGAAGAGGCAAAGAAGACAAGCAACGGAAGGATTTTAATAATGAGAGGAGTTTATAATCTTTTGGAAGATTTTTAGACTGGTAACACACATAGAAGGGAGTAGTCATATGGCTGTGAGGGAGTCTATTTACTGGGCTCTGATGGTCACAAATGGGGTTTCCAAGAGTCTCATTCTTGCTGGAGCCTCAGTTGGTGGTGGATCTTCTCTCAGGGTAATGTTGAGGCATTTTATGTTTGAGAGAGCTCAAAGTTGAATAAAGTTAATGGATGCCTTCTGCATAGCAAGGATTGACCTGTGTTGGTTATCCCTCTAGAGGTAGTAATGGAAGATGTGGACTATTTGGCCAAACATGCATTGATATGCAAGTTTCTTGGTATCTGGATTTCCCTGTCAGCTCTGGAAGCCTGGATTCACCGTTCGTGGTAGGTGGAAGGTGACATGGATATTATGCTTGCTGGTAATAGCTACTTTTTGGTGTCTTTCTCTTGCATGTCAGATCGAGACCGGGTCTTTGAGGGAGGCCCATATTTTATGAACATGTGGGACTTTTCATCAAACCCTGGCATATGGGGTTCAATTCTGCTGAGGATCTCCCTTCGAGGGTTCTTGTTTGGGTCCTCTTGCCACAGATTCCTTTGGAGTTCTGGCAAGAGGATATCCTTTAATAGATTGTTGCTTTGCTTGGGAAGCCGGCTACTATATCACATCAATCACTGGATAAAAAGGTTATTTATTTTTCCCGTATTTGTGTTGAAATTGATTTAAATAATCTTTTGCTAGATTCTTTGGAAAATTTCCTAGGATCTTCTTCTTGGATTTAGTAGCTAGACTATGAATCCCTTCCCTTCCGATGCCACATTTGTCATGAGTATGGTCATTTACAGCACCAATGCCCTCAAGCCTCTAAAGGCAATGGTACTCCTGGCGGGCTCTCAAGCCCAAGGATGGCTAATGATGGTAAGGGGAATGGTCAAACTGTTATTACTGGAAAAGGGAAAGTTCAGACTGATAGTACTGGTAAAGGGAAAGCTTATATGAATACTTCAATTCAAGGGAAAGGGCCAACAAACACTATTGGTCCTTATAAGGATGGTTTTATCCCTGCTCGCAACCATGCTAAGGGAAGGGGTCAGAAGTGACTTCATCTAGATCGACAAGTGGACTCAGGGTTCAATTGATTTCAGGTGCTAGACAACATGGTCATAGAAGAAGGTATTCCCGCAGATGCTCAATGTGGGTTTACTGGCTCAGATGGGAGGATTTTTATTTTTAGTGGCAACCAGGATGTTGTAGTTCAACAGAAGCCGGAGACCCCTATTGACCCTGAGTCTGGTGCCCTTGTGTTTTCTCCTGCTCCAAAGGAAAAGGATATTCTTCTGGAAGATTTAGTCAAGGATGTGTTTGCCTCTGGTAAAGGAAAGGGATCTTCTCTTGCTTTGGGCCTGATGCAAAGATTGTTTAAGAAAGTCTCTTTTGCTACTCCCTCAAGAGTTGGGCGAAAGCAGGATCAGGAAAAAATTAAACTTAGAGGAGATTTATTGGTAGAGTCTAGGGCTGTAAAGACCATGGATAAACATTTCCCCCACTCTACTCAATGATTATTCTCTCATGGAATGTGAGGAGGTTGAATAGAATCCCCAGACAAAAAGCTATTCATGAGCTGGTGGCTGATCATTCTCCAAATATCCTTTGTATCCAGGAGACCAAGATTTTAGTGGATTCCATGTTTAGATGTGCTCCTAATATTTGGTTTCTGGGGAAATTTTAGTGTGTTGGTGCTTTGGGGAGCTCTAGTGGTCTTGCCATTTATTGGGATCCTAGGAAAGTTATGCCTCTCTACTGGATCTCTTGTCACTCAACTCTCTCAATAGTGGCCTCTTCTCTAGAAAACTGGAGAGATGATTCTTGTTACTAATGTATATGCCCCTATTGATCTCCCTGGCAAGATTAAGCTCTAGGCACATGTTAGGAATGTTAGAAGTTGTCACCCATTCTTGCCTTGGATTGTAGCTAGGGATTTCAACTTTGTCATTAGTCTGGAGGAGAAGTGGGGTGGGCTGGCTCACTTGGGTCCTTCTTCTGAGCTTCTTCAAGAAAATATGGATCTTTTACATCTCTCTGATGTCAGACCTCTTAATGGTGTCTTTACATGGAACAATAGAAGGGTTGGAGATGATGCCATCTCGGAATGCTTGGACAGGTTCTTGGTTTCCTACTTTTGGAATTGTGGCTCTCTTTATCTCTTCTAAAATTCTTGATTGGAGAGGCTCTGACCACTGGCCTATTAAGCTCACAACTAGTTATGTTTCTACCCCCAAGAAGCCTCCCTTTAAGTTCTAGCTAATGTGGCTTTGAGACTCTTCTCTCCATGATTTAATGGCTCATTGGTGGAGACAAGGTGGCCCCACCTATGACATTGCTATGTTCTCCTTCTCTAAAAAATTATAGTATGTCAAAAGGAAGTTGAAGAATTGGAACATGACTTGTTTTTGTAATCTCCACATCATGAAGAAGAGGGCTCAGGATTGTCTGGATGTTATTACTAGGTAGATTCATGATTTTGGTTTTTCTGAAGCTCTTGGCATAGCAGAATCCCAAGCTTCTAGTGGTTTAGCCAATAGGGATCTTAGAGAAGAAATTTATTGGAAATAGAAGGCTCAAGTTGGCTGGCTTTAAGAAGCGGACAAGAACACTACATTTTTCCATAAATCTGTGCAGGCTCAACGTAACAGGAGTTATATTTCTTCTCTTGTCACTTATAATGGGATGCATCTAACCTCCTCTCAAGATGTGTCCAGGGAAGCTATTCAGTTTTACTCTGCTCTCTTTTTAGATGACTTGCCTCCAGTGGAGATTGAGGAGAATAAGATCTTATCCTATATTCCCTCTGTTGTGACCAGGGAAATGAATGAATCTCTTATGCGGCCAATTTGTATGTCTGACTTGGAGGAGGTGGTCTTCAGCTTGCATAAGGGAAAAGATTTGGGCCCTAATGGCTTCCCTGTTGAATTCTTCCAAGAATTTTTGGATATTAACAATAAAGACATTTTGGATGTGGTTCAGGAGTCCTATTCCAACAAAGCTATGCTCTAGGCTTTGAATGCTACTTTCCTAGTCCTTATTCCAAAGAAGGAAGAGGCTAATCAACTGGACTTCTTTCAGCCCATTTCTCTATGTAATGTGGTCTATAAAATCATTACTAAGCTCCTAGCGGAGAGGCTTAAAGTTTGGCTTCCCATGGTTATCTCTGAGGAACAAGGGGGTTTTGTGGCTGGAAAAAAAAATTTGGATGGGCTGGTTATTGCTTCTGAAGCCATTCACTCTATGTGTACTTCTAGAGAGTGTGCCATATTCATCAAGCTCGATATGGCTAAGGCTTATGACAGAGTCAATTGGGGTTTCTTGCGGAAAGTTGTTCTGGCTTTTGGCTTCAATCAGGAATGGGTTAGCTAGGTTTGGAGTTGTGTTACTACTCCCTCCTTCTCAGTCCTTAATGGTGAACCATCTGAGTTATTTGGGGTCTCTAGGGGTCTTCACCAGGGAGATCCTCTTTCTCCCTATTTGTTTATCATTATGGCTGAGGGACTTGGCAGACTTATCAATTCTCATGTATCCCAAAATCTTATTCAGGGCTGGCAATGGGGAAATGGTCTACCCACTCTTTCCCACCTCTAGTTTGTTGATGATACAGCCCTTGCTGGGAGAGCTCGGATTCATGAAGCTGAAGCCTATCAACTCACTTTGGATACTTATTTGGTTGCCTTAGGTCAGAAAATCAATGACCATAAGTCCTCTATTTTTTTCTTCAACACTCCTGAGCCTATTCAGCGGTGGATTGCTATTACCTTGAGAGTTTATATTGAGTCTCTCCCCTTGACTTACTTGGATGTCCCTATTGTGGTGGGACGACAGCCTAGGAATTTTTTACAGATCTTGCTTAACAAGATTTGACAAAAATTCAATCATTGGACTCATAGGTAGCTCTCTACTGCTGGCAGGGTGACTCTTCTACAATCTGTGATTCAGGCCCTTCCTATATATAGAAGCATGGTTTAGGCTGCCTCGACGTATTTTCTTAAGGAATTTGATGCTCTTTCTTGCCAATTTCTTTGGAGTGGCAATTTGCAAAATTCTAATTGGAGCCTCATCAATTAGGATACTATTTGTAGGCCAAAAAAGGAAGGAGGTCGTGGCCTTCGTTCTTCTATCTTGTGCAGTCAAGCTCTTGCTACCAAGCTCTATTGGCACTAGTGCTCTAGTCAGTATTAGCTTTGGGCCTATATCCTATCACACAAGTATTTACCTGGTGTTGAACCTTCAGATGTTTCTAGGTTTCCTCTTGAGGGAAGAGGCTCTATGGTTTGGCTTGGTGAGGTGCTTCTTCTGGCAAGTATTCTATTTCTTCAGGGTACCTTGCGCTGACTAAGCAACTATTTTGCGAGGTGGAGGTTTCTTGGTGGAAGAAAGCTTGGAATAGCTTTTTTTGGCCTAAGTGTAACATTTTCCTCTAGATTATGGTTTACAATCATTGTCTTACTTGGGAGAATCTTTGCAAGAGGCTTTCAGGGGTCCTCCATCTGTGTCTTATGCTGCAATAGTGAAGATACTATTTCCCACCTTTTTTTCCAATGCTCCTAGGTCAAGCATATTTTGCACTTCTGGTAGAGTGTGTGGGGATGCTCGTGCTGGCATGTTTCTTCCTTGTCTGAGTTCTAGGACTGTCTAGGCCATCCCCCTTCAAAGACCTCTTTTCTTCAGGTTGCTTGGACTATTGACCCTTCCTTTATTTTATGGCATGTATGGCTTGAGAGAAATAGGAGGATCTTTCATGAGGTGTAGCTAGGGATCATGCACCTGTGGGGGAAAATTGCTCATTCTCTTCATGAAACACTCTTGGCTAAATGTGACTTTTGTGGAGGTTTGGGCCCTGGAGATGCTGGTATTTACTCACGCCTTTCCTTTCCTCTTCAGGGTGGTGCCCCCTCTTTGCCCCACAGATGCACTAGGATTAGAGCCAGGCAGTGCCTTCAGCGTGTTAATCGTGAGGGGCATTGGACTCCTCCCCAGTCTGGAGTTCTTAAAATCAACACTGATGGTTCTTCTTAGGGAAATCCTAGACCGGCTGGCATTACGGGAGTTGGGTGTGATAGCTCTGGTGATGTTCAGTTTTTGCTCTCTTTCTACAAGGGTTACCATACAAATAACCTCATGGAAGCCCTTGCTATCTTGGTTGCAGTAGAATAGTGTTTTCAATGTGGCTGGAGAAGAATTACCTGTGAGATAGACTCACAGGTGGTAGTGAATTTATTGAATAGACAGAAACTTGTAGATGTGGATTGGCATTTGGCTCTGGTTATTCAACAAATCATTCAGTTATGCAATTCTCTGGAATTTGTGTCTTTTATGCATATCCCTCAGGAGTGGAATGGTGTGGCTGATTTCTTGGCTAAATGGGCTTCCAAGCACACGCTGGATTGGAATATTATTGATCATAGGATGCTTCCCCCTGATTTATCTCATAAACTGGCTCAACTTGTTGACAGGATAAAGCTCTTTAGTGCTCTTTGTTTCCTCTATTGTTCTGTACTCTTTGGTATTCAATAAATTTTTTACCCCTCTTTTAGTAAAAAAAAATTAATGGAAGAATGGGAAACCAGTGAGCAAAGAATTACACACCCCTGATCCATTAAGGAAAAACAACCATTTTATGGAAAATTATCCTTGGTGCGAAGCTTGTAAACTGCCACATTCTTATGAACATTGTGTTGTTGCCCATAAATGGAAAGAGGATGAGGAGCATAATAATGATCAACAACTTGCTATAAATAATCTATCAACCAATCCTATTTGGGGATGTGATGATTATAGCTCTTCAGATGAGTATTATTTCAGGGATGACCTAAATAGAGTATATCAATATGGGAATCATTAGGACAGTAATCCAAGATGGCAAGAAAAAATAGAAGAGGAGAAAGAGGCATACACAATAGTTGTAGCGGAAGAAGAAAGAAGCAATTAAAAGTAGAGGAATAGGACTATAAATGTGGAACAAGGTAAACCTAACCAAAGATTTGATCAAAAAGGGATAAAACGCAAAGACATTACTTAGGATAAACAGGTAGACCCTAAAATAGCAAAGGAAAAGGTGGTCAGTAATTCTTTTCCCAATAAATGTTCTTTTATGTCTAATGCATTATCTCAAATTAAAATATCTGTTCCTTTGCTTGAAATAGTTAAAATACCTGAATGCAAAAATGAAGCTTTGGAAATATTGTCTAATGTAGGTAATAATGAAGATCTTAACCAAGAAATAAAGGATCCTCCAGCTATTTATTTAGGAACTACTTTGAATAAAAATGGAAATCAAGTTGATCCTTTTTACCTTACTTTATTGATAAACAATAGAATGGTAAAGAATTGTATGATAGATTCTAGTGCAACAATGAATATTATGCCAAATGATGTAATGAAAGAATTAGGAATGAATGTTGGGACCAAATTTGGTAAATGTTATGCTATGGATAATAGATTTGTTACTGTTGTTAGCATGATGAATAATGTTGAATTTAAATTTTCTGCATGCCCTGAAAAATCATATAAAATGGATATCACTGTGGTTGAAGTTCCTTCTTGTTATCAGATGCTTTTATCTAGACAATGGTCTGGCTTGGTAGGGGTAAGTATTCAATTAGATCTTTCTTATGCTTATATCCCATTGAATGGCAGGGATATAAGAATTGATAGAGAGACTAGAAGTCCATACATTCTTGAGGTTGTGGATCCATGCTTGGTAACAAATTTCTGCCATTCTGATATGGACAACTTTCAAGCAAGTATTTCAAAAGATGATATGAATGACAATGAACCTATCAAATTTTATGCAGAGGTAAATCATAATTTTATTTGGAAAATGTATTTTGTTGGTGCTTGTTGTGGGGATGGTAATGGGGCAGGTGTCATTTTCTTTTCTCCTGATAAGAAAACATTTAAATATTCATTTTTGCTAGATTTTGAATGTACTAACAATGTTTTAGAGTATGAATATCTCCACCTTGGTTTAAAAATAGCTAGTAAACATGGAGTAAAGTGTTTAAGTGTTTTTGGAAATTCTAAATTAATTATTTCTCAAGTTAAAAGTAAGTTCGTTATTAAGCATCACCTTCTTAAAAGATATAGAAATGAGGTTTGGGATTCTATTGAATGTTTTGATTCTTTCTCTATTAGCTGGATAGATAGATCAGAGAATATTCTTGCAGATTTTATGGATAACTTGGCATTAAAACACAACAATATCCCCTGTGAGGACATTTTTCAAGTTGAGATTAAAACCAGGCCTGCTATACCTAACAACATCAACAATTGGAAAGTTTTCAAAGATGACAGAGATATAATCAAAGTTTTAGCATGGGAACAAGAGTATGAAGATCAATTGACAGACTTGAATGCTCATGTTGAGATAGAGGATGGAAAAGAAGTATTGTTTGGAAAAGAATTTATTCAGCTCAAAACAAATAAAGTCCCAAAAGGTCTTGTAGAGATGGAAAGATTGTTTGATAGAAAGGAATCAAGAGTAGACAAGAGGAACACTAATGTCAAAAGGATGATGTAGAAAAGATAAATTTGGGAAATGAAGAGACCCCAAGGGAAGTATTTGTGAGAAAAAAATTAACCCCTAATATTAGAGCTGATATCATTAGATTGCTAAGAAAATATAGGCATGTATTTTCCTAGTCTTATGATGACCTTAAGGCTTACTGAGAGGATCTTTTTCAACATGAGATACCATTGAAGCCTAATGCCAAGACATTCAAACAAAGGCAGAGACCAATAAACCCAACTTTGGATCCCAAGATGAAAGATGAATTAATTAAGATGAGGGATGCTGGTATAATCAAACCAATTAGACACTCGACATGGGTTTCTAATATGCTGCCTGTCATAAAAAAGAATGGTGACATTAGACTTTGTGTAGATTTCAGGAATCTAAATATATCATCCTTAAAAGATAATTATGCACTCCCAAACATGGAAGCATTATTGCAAAAGGTTACAGGGAATGGAATTTTTTCAATGATGGATGGTTTCTCATGGTATAACCAGGTAAAGGTTAAAGAAGAATAACAATATAAAATAGCATTTACTACACCATGGAGTACCTATGTATATGATAGAATGCCTTTTGGACTCACCAATGTAGAAGCTACTTTCCAGAGGGCAATGGATGTTGCCTTAGAATATTTTTTTGATGTGATTATGATGGTATATCAGGATGATTTGATGACCTATTCAAAAAAAGCAGAAGATTATTGCAAACATTTGGAACAAATTTTTCAGAGATCTCTTGAATTTGGGATATCATTGAATCCAAAGAAATGTCATTTTGTTGTCACTGAAGGAAAATTATTAAGACATATTGTATCCAAAGATGGGGTAAGAATAGATCCTGAGAGAATTGCAACAATTGATAAAATTGAGATCCCAAAGATTGTTAAAAAGATATAGTCCTTTTTTGGACAAATAAACTTTGTGAGGAGGTTTGTTCCTAATTTCTCAGAAATAATTAAACCAATTGATATAATGTTGAAGAGGGGTGTAGATTTGAAATGGATAAATGAAGCCTTGGAAGCATTTGTAAATATCAAAAAGGAAATCAAGGAAGCCCCTTTCCTTAAATCTCCTGATTATGGTAAAACTTTTCAATTATTTTCCTTTGCCTCATATCACACCATTGTTGTTGTCTTGTTACAAAAGAATAGTGAAGTATATGAACAACCAGTAGCATTTTTTAGTAAAACTCTTCAAGCTTCTGAATTGAATTATGATATTAATGAAATGAAAGCTTATGCACTTGTGAAAGAAGTGAAATCTTTCAGGCCTTATTTAGTAGGAGCAAATATAATAGCTTATGTTCCTAATGCTGCAATAAAGGATATACTCAGACAATCAGATGTTACTGGAAGAAGATGCAAATGGGTAAATCAAATTGAGGAATTTGGTATAGAAATTTAGATCACTAAAAATATCAGAGGACAAGGATTAGCAAGGCTAATGGTAGAATCTAATATGGATGCATTACAAATAAATCAAATGGAGTTAAGTGAAACTCATACTAGTATTGAAAGATGCCCTTGGTATATTAACATAGTGTATTTATTGAAACATATGAAATGTCCAGACAATATAAATGATAACCAGAAAAGGAAATTGAAATTGCAGGCAGCTAAATATGTCTTAATCCAAGGTGATTTATACTGGAAAAACATTCATGGTATACTCCTTTTTTGTCTAGATAAGTATCAATCAAGGGAAGTACTCAAGGATCTTCATGATGGACAATGTGGAGGACATTTTTCAGAAAAAACCACTGAGCATAAGATATTGAATGCAGGATATTATTGGCCTTGAATGTTTAAGGATTGCCATGCATATGTTCAGAAGTGTGAAGCATGTCAAAAATTCTCAAGAAAATTAAGATACAATGGTGCATTACCTCTAAATCCTATGTCTACTGAAGAACCATTTTAAATGTGGGAAATAGACTTCATAGGAGAAATCACTGACACTTCTAGTGGTGGGAATAAATGGATATTGGTGGCTACTAATTATTTTACTAAGTGGGTTGAAGCTATACCTACTAGAGAAGCTACCAGTACAGTGGTGATTAAGTTCATGACTGAAAATATACTGACAAGATTTGGTGTTCCTCATAAAATTGTTTGTGATAATGCTATGCATTTTAGATCTGCAGAATTCACTGAGTTTCATAAGAAATATGGGATAAAGATTTCTTATTCATCTCCTTATCATCCTCAAGGAAACGACCAAGCTGAATCCAGAAATAAGAACATAATGAAGAATATTAAAAGAATGTTGAGTAACAACAAGAGAGCATGGGATTCTAAATTACCCCTGGCATTTTGGGCAGACAAAATTACAATTAAGAAATCTACTGGGTATGCACCATATGAACTTGTTTATGGAAATAAAGCTTATTTACCATTGAATAATTTGTTGCCAGTATACAAGTTTATAAATAAAGAACAATGGGAAGAAGTGGATTTCATGGAAGATATATTCTTTCAGCTTGAAGAATTGGATGAAATGAGGAATCAAGCTCAAGAAATAAATCAGGAATTATAGCAAAAAGTGAAGGTTTTGTTTGACAAAAAGACCACAGAAAGGAAATTCCAAGAAGGAGATCTAGTTTTGAGATGGAATGTAAAAGATCAAGACAAAGGCAAACATGAAAAGTTAGATGCTTTATGGGTAGGTCCTTTTGTCATAATTGGTAAAGGAGGTGAGAATTCTTATCCTTTATAGGATTCAAAAAGTTATTCTCATGAGCTTCCCATACATGGTCAGTATCTTAAACCTTTCTTCTCTTAAATATTGTAGGAGGCAAGTTTTTCTTCCTTATTTGTATAATATTTATTGTAGTTTTTTGTTCTACTAATGGTCATATTTTCCAAAGATAGCTAGGATTATTGATGTGTTAAGGTATGACCACACATCCCCAGAAAGAGCCAGTGGTGTTACCCAAATTTATTGACAAATTTGAATGGCTAAATAATTTAGGGAAGTATTTTCTCAAAATTATTATCTTGATTTACTCTTATTTCGCTTCCCCCCATTCATGTTTTATTTATGCAAATATCCTAATATATGCATCTATCCTTTTATTTCAAGCATTTCCCTATTTAAAGTTTGCTATATTTCATATTTTCCTCTGTTTGCATATATTCAAATTCATAAATATAGTCATTGTTCATCTTTCCCGTGGTCTATTATTCATTTTAATAATATTTTATGACCTTGGCTGGGAATATTTTTTTTTTCTTTGTGCCTTTGAAAATTTTTTGGTCGCATGATCTTAGAATGGAAACAAATATTCTCATAAGTCTTGGAGATTACCTGTGGGCCGTCGATCATGATCTAATCTTGCTTCGATCAAATGATTGGCGTGAAGTCTCTTGACAAACTTCAGGTTAATGAAATCTTCTTGCGACTTCAAGATCATTCAGTCACATTATCTTGTGATCAAACTCAAAGTTATTAGTAAGGATATCTTTTTACTTCAGTCGTGTGGTCACCAGATGATATCGGGGTGAAGTCAAAGATTCAAAGATTAGATCTGGGCCGTGAATTTTGATTGATCCTATGGTTGTCACATTATCTCCTGATCAAAATGGAATATTCCCTTTTACTCAGTGACTGGGTGACATCCTTTGGTCGCGTGGTCTCATAGGAAAAGAGAATATTCTTAGATGCTCTGGTGACTTAGAGATATCCATTGATCTTAATCAGAGCTTTTTTTAATCTGATGGTAGTCGTTAAGTCTCATGAATTAACCATGATTAGGAAAAGTGTTCAGAGACTTCAAGACTAGTGTAAATTCATAACTATAGACATAACTCCAGTTTGAGCTGAGTAAGGTTAAAATCTTTTTGGTCGTGCAGTCTCATGAAGTAATCAGGGTTAGTGGAAAGTTATAGAGATCATGTGGCCACTTAGTCATGAAGTCTCAAAAGTAGTCAGAGGTTGAAGCATAAGGTTAAGTTCTGACAGTAATCCAAGTACACAGTGACAAATCAAAGATAGAATGACATGTGGCAGTGAAGCGCACCCAGGCATTGTATGTTTAGTCGCTAAGTCTCTAGATGATTCAATGACATCAGCAAAGTTTACGAGACTTAGTGACTGTCATTGATCTTAAGTTTGAGCTTTCTTAAATCTTACGGTTGTTGCGTTATCTCCAAATCAAAATGAATATGCTTTTATCTTATAGAGACTTAACGATAACCATCGATCTCATTCAAAGCTTAATTAAATATAACGGTGGTTGTGTGATCGTGAGATAAACCCAGAGTCAAGGAGATGATCTCGCAACTCAGAGACTGAAGAGATTTATGAACCTAAGGTTAAAGTGCAGTTCACATCTAATCTACGATTGATGCTCACTCGTGATTGGATGCCACATGTCTCAGATGGATATAAAGGACAAAAATGACCGAATGACATCGCTGATTAGGATTTCATTTGTCATTACATATTTTAATGTTATTATATTAATGTTGCATGTCAAATTAGGGTTTTATTATCATTTGATACATCGACGTTGTTCTACATGCAGGGTTTCAAAGGTGGTTAATAGCAAATAACGTGACCTAGATGAAATCTGAAAGAGCAAAGACATGCATACATCCATTGATATGCCATGCAAAAGCTAAGGAGATATCAAAGATTCATAAAAAATTATAAATAAACTATTTAATCATTTTTATCTCTTATTCGACAACTATTCTTTTAAGAATGATTAATCATTATTTTATTGTAATAATGGTTGTTCAGTTGTTGATCTTAGGGATTAGGTCTAGAAGATGAACTATTGTGTTGATATGAAGCTTGTTTGCATCCTTTGAACTTGATATAAATAAGGATACCTGGATCAATGCGAGGGGGGTCTTAGGATCATACAGTTATTATAGTCATATTGGATTATTTTTTATCAATGACTGCAATGATTGAATAGTACCATTTTCTAAAATTAATAAGATAATTAGAACTTTTGCTTTCACCTCTGGGAATAGATATCTTTTCATTTACAATAAGTCCCTCAGATAAACCAATTTGAACTTATTCAAAGTGATAATTTGATGTATATGCTTCCTAATATGGTTCATTGTTATTATTCTCATTTGGTTTTTTCATCTTGCATCGTTAAAATCTTGTTGATTGAGGCCTCAGTTAATTAGTGTGTCATTTGAGAAAGTAATATCCTATTGAGATATCTCTGAATCCATTTTGAGGTTGCATATTCATTCCATAACACCTTTGAAGTGATAGTTTTCTACCAAAATTGTCTCAGAGGTTTCACAAAGGATTGGATGATATTGACTATATTGCCCGTGAGGAAATTAGGCACTGATTTGCATTTATGTTGGATTTTGGTCATTTAATTCATTGTTAAAAGTTTGTGATAATCTTTCCATATGCACTATTCTTTAATTTATATACACACAAACATTCTTAATACATTGATATTTTCAGTTAGCATTTGTGACTTACTATAGACACCCGAAAATGGACAGGCTTGCGACTTTACATTAAAAACACTAATTTTCATCTCTTAATTAATGTTTTTTTAAATCATTAATTAATCATCTATTTTCCTCTAAATTCATTCCCCAAATCATCTAATCAAATTCCCAAAATTAATTAAATAATTAATTTTATTTAATTAATTAACCTTAATTGATTAATTACCATTAATTAATTAATTAAATTCAATTTTCTATAGTTTAAATTCAAATATTTAAACTTACTAATTAAATTCTTCCAATTAAATTAATTTCAAATAACTTAATTTAATTTCATTCAAGAAAACAATTCTATATAAAAAAGAATTCAATTATCTCACATGTTGAAAACTTTAATTAAATAAATGAATTAAATATTCATTTATCTTCAAAGAGATAACTCCAATCAGATCACATGGGTTACTCCACCCATCTCTCCAGTC
>MU228100.1:653600-672341 GCA_018584345.1 Thuja plicata
ACCCACCTCTTCAATTCAAAAAGGTAACTCACAATTAGCTCTTCAGTCAACCAAACTCTGTCTCCTCTTTACCAATTGAAGAGGTGGAGTTTACTGATGGCTTCTCTAGTTCCCTTTGATCTCAACCATTCATCTATCTATCTCTGGGATTGATCTCAACCATTCATTTCATCCCCAATTCCTATATAATAAACCCTTCATAACCATTTGAAGGATCCAGGATTTCAATCTCTCATGTGCCATTACTATGTTAGTTTGGTTCTAGCATTCAAGCCATCTTGTGATCACACACACATTTCAATTAGTGAATTATTGATGCTTCTCAAGTCTTAGACGCTGCCCACACCAATACTGAGCATCAAACATAGCATTTTAGAAGGAGTAGAGAGAGACAATAGAAACTTCAAGCACTTTGGGGTTTGCATTAATTTGTTTTCCTTTCTTTGTTTGTACATTTTATTGGTTATGCCTCAAGTTATTCATTTTAGTAGTATTTGTGTATTGGATTTATATCATTTGTAAAACCTTTGCTACTAACCCTCATCTTTGGAAAGCTTGGGAACCATGAATCATGAAAAGGAGGCATACATTTTGGTGAACCCGACGTGAATCAACACCCCAATTATCTCTTGCACACGACAAACAAAATTGATCAACCACAACCGTATAGTCGCAAATCTAAAAATTTGTATTTTTTTCAATATCTGTGTTATTTTGCAATTGCTGGTATTTTGCTGCACTTGAAAAAATTATACCATAATTGACTGGTTTAATACCACAATCAATTGTAGTTTTTCACATTTCTTTTTTGTCATCTTCTAGGTCTCTTTCTTTTCTACAGTTTGCCGCGATTGATCTACTAGTACCGCAATCAAAATAATTGTACCACAATTGATAGATCCAGACTGCAGTTGACCCATCTAGACCACAATTGATTGTGCTTTACCGCAAGTGAAAGTGTTTTGCCGCAATTGATATTTTAGGCCACAATCGCCTGTTATTTACCGCAGTTCCCTGTGCATTATCGCAATCGCCTGCAAAATTTCTCATTAGGGCCAAAATTCTTTATCTCTTAATCTCAAGATCTGATACTTTCTTTATTTTTTTTCTAGAGGATGACGAGTTCCCACGAACAGGGAGGGTAAGTTGTTGGTGAGTATCATTCATTGTTTCAAAGTTACATATACCCTAATTTTGCAAAAATCCTTTTGATACTAACTTTTTTAAACAAAGCAAACTAAAAGGAATTCACTTGTCGATTTGGGTTTAAAAAGAATAGTGTTTGTGAAACATCTCACATCTCACATTTAAGATTTGGGCTTAAAATTGACGTGGGGACTAAAATTGAACAAGGCAAAGAATTTCTCAATTTGGTGCATTAAAAATGAACAAGCAATCAACACCTGCTTTTGGGCTTAAAACTAAACACTTGTGCTTGTATGGTGGTGAAGCTTAGTTCACATTTCAAACTTTTGGAGCTTAATCGATTTACCTTGTGTCTTGAGTTTTGGGTGCACTTGCACAAACTATTAGATTAGAAACCTTTATACTTTTTAGAAAGGCCTGTCTGGGGAATGCGCTTCTTCCTCAGAGAATGATCTTAAACCGGTAATCCTTTTGATAGGTATATAAACAAGGTGTGAACCAAAGTTCCATCTTATCTATCCAAACTCGGGCGAGCTGTGTTGGTGATAGTCTAGATCGGGTGAATATCCCTAAGGAGCTAGCATGATCAACTAGGCTCTTAAGTGATTCACACACGTACAAACCGATTGGAGAGACACCATGGACCCTTACTACAACCTTGATTAATTAGAGGCCAACCTGATTTACCTCCGAACAAGTACCTTATTATAGTGCAAGGGGTTGGATAATTTTCCCCTAACATTCCCAACATATGTGTCCCATAGTATTTGTATAGTGAAAGAGATATTTACTCCATGGAAACAATAACTAGAAATGGAAAAAACACGGGCACCTACGTTGTGGACCTTCGTGTCCTAGTAGTGTGACAATTGTTGTATGAGCTAATGGGAATTCAAGCATTGTGCCTATAACATTGTATTCTAAATACATTGACCTAGATTAATCTGAATGTTCATTTTTGAGACCTCATGATAACCTTACAACTTGAAAAAGTTGTAGAACATACACATTATCAGTCTTCATTCTTTAAAACACAGTCTTTGTCGTGCTTGTTTCTTTGATCAGTTTCTGAAAGTGCAAAACAAAAAAACTATCAAAATGAGTCAAACGTGTTAAATTCTAGGGTTGTCAATGTCAAATGTCTCACAAATCAGAAGCATTGTTCCAAAAATATCAAAATTGTCAAGCAGTGATACCCAACTTTTAGCCTTTTTGAGACTGTTTCTCATTTACCGTGATTACCCACATTATGCCACAATTGAAGGAAGTATATTGCAGTTAAACTTGTTTATTACCACAATCTTCTTGTTTATTACCGCAATTGGTGATAAACTATCACAATCAACCATTTACGTTACTGCAATCGGTGGAGTTGTACCACAGTTGACCCGAGACAGTTTATTCCTATTTTGACCTAAAGCCTTTAAAAAACTCTTCATTTGGTGTCTAAAACTAGTGTCTATCCTAGGAAAATACAAAGAACATTGTGTGAATCTCTAAACATTAAAGATCATCCCTTCTCTGAAAAGCACGATTATTGTCTAAAACATTGTTAGTTCAAAACCTCAGACACGAAATACCTTGATCTCATCATATCAAACATCATCATCTTTATCAAAGTGACTTTGTCCAAGGCAAAGGTTGACAAATCTTATCTTTTTACATCATCACCACTTTAAGATCAAGATATATCAAAATCTGTCCTTCGAATTACCCTTGTCCAAAACATAATTGGGATTTCCTTAGAAAGGATTTGTCTTCCTTGTTTGCTTTATATCACTTGTTTTAGTTACAAAATTTGGACCACACTATGTCTCAAAAACCTCATGGAGGTCCTTACACAAGGTCTAAGGCTAGAACACAACTTGATGAGTCATATATCAACTGATTCCCCACTTGGGAAATAGAGAAAGAGAACGATCATTTTGTAAACACCAGTTCCACTCTGTTCCTTGAACAACCCCGTAGGACAGCTCTTTTCCAAAATTTCACAAAAGAGGAACTAGAGGATATAGAGAAAGATGCTTATTCCACACAAGTAGTTGATGTTGTTGTAGAGAGGAATCATGAATGCTTCTTAGCCATGATGATAAAGAAGGGAGTCAAACTCCCCACTAAATTTAATGTATTGACCATATGCCCTGAAAACCCTCTCGCAGGTCAAAACACTACTCAGCCTCCTCAGATTTTGCCTGTTGTCTCTCAAATCTTCCCACCATTGGTATTACCCACATTGACATATATGATACCCAGTCAAACCAATGACATGAACCAGGCTAGTACATCTTCCACTCAAAGCATGACAGGCTCACAACTGAGTGCACCTGTGGTTATTAGTATGCTCCCACCTTCGATCACATGGTCAGGGCAATCAAGCTCTCAAGCTACACCAAACACCAACTATTCTAAAACTATGTCATTTTTGTAGTCAATTCATACTAGTCTTGGGATCAACACCTCATGCCCGCAGGGATCCATCTCTGTAGGTACAAATTAAAGTCAATGCCCGCCCAAGGCTACACCTTTACCCATTCTGACATCAATCCAGCCTCTACAACAACAACCCTAGCTTCAGTTGCCTCAAACAAAACCCACACAATAGAAACCCTAGCTTCATTTGCCTCAATTCCAACCCCCGCAACAACAACCCCAGCTTCAATTTCCTCAAATCCAACCTTCACAACAACCCCAGCTTCATTTTCTTCAATTCCAATGTCAGCAATAGCAACCCCAGCTTCAACCCGAACCTCAATAGCAGTAATATCAACCCCAGTTCCAATCACAACAGCAAACACATCAAAACCCACCATGGGCTACTCATGTTCCCCCATTTCCAAATCACCCAATGGGAAATCAATATTAAGTCCCCAGGATGAAATCCTATGTTCCTACTCAAGGGACATAGAGGCACAACCTCATACCCACTGCAACACAGAGTAACATCCTCACACACCAACATCAATATCAAACAAACATGTTAATGCAGCAAATGCAAATGCTTCAAACCCAAATGATGGATATGAAAAATTAGGGGCAAACTAAATCCTACATCGCAGAGGATTTATATGTGTACCCCTTTGACCATTCTCTCCACATATCTCTATTCCCAAATCACTTCTTGGTACCAAAATTTGACAAATATAGTGGCAATACCAACCCTATTGAGCATATCCGAGAGTTTTTTGGTAGTTGCATCAAAGTCACCCATGATGAAACATATTTAATGTGACTATTCCCACAAAGCTTGGTCAGACCAGAAATGGAATGGTTCTCACATTTACCTCATGGCATTCAATCTTGGGGAGAACTGGCTGAAAAGTACATAGCTCACTTCCATCATAACATCGAGTGCAAGGTTAGTATCAAGGACCTTTGCGATATCAAATAGAAGGATGGAGAGTCTTTTGTGAAGTTCCTATAGAGATTGAGGAATATGAAAAATCACATAACATAGGATGTGCCCGAACAAGACCTAATAGTCATGTTTGTTGACAATCTAATTCCAGACATGTCATTCATAACAGAGTTACAGTTAGCTCTGAACTTCACACAACTCATCGAATGAGGAGTTTGTTGTGAGAAGAACTTAGTCAAACGAGGAATCCTTGTAGATCCAACATAAAAAAATATAAAAAAAAAATGCAACAGACAAAGCTAAGTGGCAGAAAAAAACAAAAATGTCACTAGCGATGGTGTCATTGATGTGAAGACAGTCAACTATGCACAACCCAAGGTGTCACTACAAGGTGCACCTGTAGCCAACCAAAAACCCATAGGGCTCACTCAACAAGAATACACCCAAAATGAACCTCCTCTTGTACAAGTGGCCACTGTGTCAAACAATCAACAACAGAATCAACATAGACCACAGTTTCAATTCCAATAATGAGATTTCACACCATTAGGAGAGCCGATAGAATCAACTTTACGCAAGTTGATACAATCAAACACTATCACTCTCCCCAAAATTAGGGACTTTGAACAGAATTCAAACAAACCAAGGTGGTATAATGACAAGGATTTTTGGGAGTTTCATCGGGTGAAAGGGCATAAAACATCTAACTGTTATCGATTGAAACACGTTATCCAAGACCTATTTGACACAGGAGCCATCGATGTGACAAATACCCAAACCAAAGGCACAATTGATGACACTATCTTCAATGATACCTTTCATGATTGGAACAAGGGAAAAGACTCTGGGTCTAGTGGATAGGCAAAACAAGTTAACTATACATATGCCAACAGTGACAATGTTATCAATTGCCTCAATCCTTCAGATAGCCATGTGGCTACAATCACTATCAAAGACCAAGGTAACAAATGTGTTGTAACAACAAGTCACGCCAGATTCATCTTGCAAGGAGTACCATCCTCCTCTACTATATCTGCCAATCCTAAAGAAAACTCAGATCCACAACCAAGCATAGTGGATCAACTAAAGCGCACACCTACCCAGATCTCCATGTTTGACCTATTGCGCATATCTCCACAACATAAACTAGCACTTGACCAAGCCCTTCAGAATGTAGTTGTCCCAAGAAACATAACACCTGAGAGATTCAAAATGATGGTTAACCATATAACTACTAACAAACATGCCACTTTCATAGACCATGATGTGCCGCCACATAAACCCCTACATAATGATCCTTTGCACTTACTTGTCTAGGTCCACAAAAGTGCTATCTGTAGGGTCCTTGTCAATGGTAGAGCTGGGTTAAACATATGTACTCAAAAGTTAATCAAACAACTAGGATATTTAGAATCAAGCATTGATGTCACAAGGAGGATAAATATCAAAGCTTATGATGAAGATGAAAGATCCTCTAAAGTTATTATCATTCTACCTGTCTGTATCAGTCTAGTGGTCAAAAACACTCCCTTCCAAATCCTAGACCTTGAGTTGGGATACAACATGCTACTAGGGAGACCCTGGATACATGAAATGCAAGCCATACCTTTGATGTACCATCAATGCATCAAGTTCCCACACCAGGGAGAGGAAATCATCATTGAGGGAGATCCCAATGCCTTCCAATACTGTAATGTTTTCCAAATCAGCATTGATAACTAGGTACCCTCAAACCAAGATATAAGCATCCCATCCTCTTCAGATTCAAATCCCAAATCAGCATTGATAACTAGGTACCCTCAAACCAAGATGTAAGAATCCCATCCTCTTCAGATTCAAATCCCAAGGATGTCACATAGATAGCAGGAAAGATAACCAGAAACCAAGATGCAAGTATCCCCTCCTCTTTAGATTCAAATATTAAGGATGTCACACAGAAAGTGGGCAAAATATCCATCACTGACAAAGGTTGTGGTGAGTACAGATATGAAGAGGCTTTCACCATCACGCACATGCCTTAGAACCTGAGAAATTATGGCATGCCATAACCTGTTATTAAAATAGAAATTCTGCAGCCTATTCTATTTAGATGTCCGCACACCACCTTTGTCAGATAGGGAGACATAGTGGAAGAAAAGCCATTTGAAAAAGATATCAATACATGGTTATACCAAGACCCACAAGAGACAATCCGTCAAACCCTACCCTTGTCAAACTATGGTAATGGTTATACAATGTTACAAATATTTAGGTATGATGGTAGAACTGACCTGGGGGCAAGACAACAAGGCATAATGGAATTGTCTCTCCCGCCAACCCAGAGAAACAAGAGAGGGTTCGGCTATGGACAACAAAGAACCAGTCCTTTGACCCAAGACATCCAAGTTGATCAAGAACAAATAGGAGAGATGCACTGGGGGCACAACATAGAACATGTATTGATAAGAAACATATTAGCATAGTTGTTGCCTGCTGAAGAGGGAACCACACAAACCCGAATAGACCTCCACATAGCAATCGATGATAACAAAGGAAGTGAGACATCTGACAAGCGTTCTATTGAGAATGACTCCCATGAATATGAGTGGAGATCCCTTCATGACTATGAAATGTCGATCCCAGATTATTCCCCTCGGTCAGGCACTATCATAAACCTAGAAGACTTATTTGACCAACTTTCCATTGTTGAATAACCCTGCATAGATAAGCATTTCATTTATCAAACCTCAAGTGGTGTGTCCACATCATAGTCTAGTTTTGTAGGAACCATATCTGTAGTCCCTTTCAGTCAACTAGAGTCAGACAACCATGAAAGTATTTGTCTTATACACCCAGAGCTAATAGAGTGGGATCAACAAGGACCCCTTGATTTAGATGTCTTCGAGAACAATGAGGCTATTGCTAATTTAATGGGACTTAGGGAAGGCATTCCATCAGAAGAAGACAAGGTAGGATTCTCCATTGACCTCAACAGAGTGGCATATTATGGGGAGGCAGATCCTCTTTCCATTCCACAAAAGAAAAAAGAACAAAAGAATGATAAAAACCTAAAACAAGACGTATCTTCTATCAAAAACCTCACTAAGGTGCTAGAAGATGGAAAGAAGGAATTCCTCCCCTTGACAGAGGAGAAATTGACATTACTAGCAGAAGAAATATAAGAAGTCAATTTGGGAGATGACAAGAACACAAAGAACATATACTTGGCAAAATCACTCACCCCTGAGGAGAGAGAACAGTTTATTAGCTTCTTTAAAGTTAGGATGATCAATTTCGCATGGTCCTACTTGGATATTCTAGGGTTAGATCTAGAGCTAGTACTACACCATCTCTCGTTGCTACCCAATGCCAAACCTATGAAGTAGAAGTTGAGAAATATGCATCCCCATGTTGCATTGCTAGGCAAGGCAGAGTTGAAAAAGCTCCTAGATTCCTAGTTCATAAGACCAATACCATATGAAGACTGGATATCTAACTTGGTGCCAGTTACGAAGCACAGTGGTCAGATACAGATTTGCACATAATTTAGAGATCTCAACATAGCTTGTCCCAAGGATGACTTTCCCTTACCCAACATTGATATGATAGTAGATCTAACCACCGGACATCAAATGCTATCACTCATGGATGGCTTTTCAAGGTATAATTAGACAAGGATCGCACTAGAAGACCAACATAAAATAGCTTTCACATGTCCTTGGGGCACTTACTGTTGGAACATCATGCTGTTTGGTCTCAAGAATGCTAGCATGACATATCAAAGGGCTATGACAACTATATTTCATGATCTCATTCACAAAACAATGGAAGACTGTGTGGACAACATACTAGCCAAGTCAATGATTTGCAAGGATCATCTACAAGTATTGGGACCAATCTTTGACAGAATGCAAGAATTCAAGGTCTGTCTAAACTGAAAGAGATGTGCATTTGGTGTCACAGCAGGAAAGCTACTAGGGTTCATAGTATCACATAGAGGCATCAAAGTAGACCTATAGAAAGTCAAAGAAATATTGGACATGTCTCCACCATCAAACATGAGGCAACTAAGAGGGTTACAAGGAAGGCTCCAATCAATCATGTGCTTCATAGCTCAGCTAGCAGACAAGTGTCACCCATTCCAACATCTACTGCACAAAGATGTCAAATTCATATGGACCGAGCAATGCGAACAATAATTCCAAATATTCAAGGACTACTTCCTCAAGTCTCCTATATTGGTGCCACCAGTCCAAGGTAGACCATTTCTTTTGTATATCTCAGCAATAGAATCAGCATTAGGTGTACTCCTGGCACAATATTATGATGCTGATAAAGAAAGGGCCATCTACTATCTAAGCAGAACATTGGTAGGATATGAGCTCAACTATACACCGATTGAAAACTCATGTCTTGCAATTTTATTTTCTTCCCAGAAGGTGAGAAATTATATGTTGAGTCACCAAACCAAGTTGATCGCACATATTGATCCTTTAAAGTACCTCCTAAGAAAAGTAGCGATCATCGGATGAATTGCAAAGTGGGTAATGATCCTAAGTGAGTTTGACATTGAGTATGTAGATAGAAAGTCCATCAAAGGGAAAGTGATCATAGATCAACTACCAAAGGTGCCCATTTAGAACCATCAGCCTATTATTTTGGACTTTCCTGATGAATCTATCATGACACTACAACTAACAATCAAGGTATGGCAACTATACTTTGATGGATCATGCACAAACCATGGTGTGGGGACAGGGATAGTGCTTATCACTCCCGATCATGATACAATTCCAAAGTCTTTCAGACTCAACTTCCCCTCCACAAACAACATAGTAGAATATGAAGCACTGGTCATCGGTCTAAAGATAGCAATTCAATAGAGAATCAAGAACCTTAAGTTCTTTGAGGACTCACAGTTGATCATCAGTCAAGTCAATAATGATTATACAACCAAAGATGAGAAGCTCATACCATACTGATCACAGATGGAAACACTACGTACAAAGTTCCATTACATCTTCTTCAAGCAAGTCCCACAAGCACAGAAAAAAGTTATAGATGTGATGGCTACCATAGCATAATTGATTGATATGCTAGGCAACGAAACAAGATTCTAGTTTCTAGTAGAGCAACTCTTTGTGCCATCACATCAAGCATCCATCATAGAATCAACATGCATCCTTGTTGGTCCTGAAAACCCATGGTACCAAGATGTCTATAACTACCTCCAAAACAGTGTCTTACCTCCAAAATTTTCTAGGAACTAGAGAAAGTCCTTCATCTACCAAGCATCTAGGTATACCATCCTCTCAACTACTTTATATAGACTAAGTCTAGATAGAATGATACTATGATGTCTCACTTCCATGAAATCCCAGAAATCTTTGTACGAGGTACACGAAGGAATTTGTGGAACCCACAAATGTGGCAACAGCTTAGCTAAGAAGATCATCTGCATGGGATACTATTGGTCCACAATAGAGATAGATGCACACAAACATGTACAAAGGTGTAGACAATGTCAGATTCATGGAGACCTCATCCATGCACCAGCCCAGGACCTAAATCTTATCACATCACCATTGCCATTTTCTATGTGGGGATTTGACCTAGTGGGCAAAATTACACCTTCTTCAGAAAATGGACAAAAATATATCATAACAATGACAAAGTACTTCACCAAGTGGGTGGAAACAATTCCTCTCACTTACATAACTAGAAAGCAAATAGCAATATTCATGCTTAACCACATTATCTTTCGATACAGGATCCCTCAAACTATCCTAACAGATCATGGTACACCTTTCCAGAACAAGGATGTTGAAGAGCTATGCGAATAGTTCCATATCAAGCAAGGGTTCTCCTCATTTTATTATCATCAAGGGAATGGCCAAGCTAAAGCTACAAATAAGACAATCTTGAAAATCTTGAATAAAACAGTGAACGAATCAGGGCGAGACTAGCATTTACAGCTTATTCTCGCATTATGGGCATACAGAACTAGTGTGAGAACACCTACAGGAGCCACTCCTTTCTCTCTAGTCTATGGGTCAGAGGTGGTATTACCCCTCAAAGTGGAAATCCCATCCCTAAGGATATCATTGAAGAACCTGATTACAAATGAAGACTACAGAGTAGCACGGTTCAGTGAATTGGAGTTACTAGATGAAAGAAGACAGCATGCCTTCAACCACTTACAAGGCTATCAGAATCTCCTTAGAAGGAACTATCACAAGAAGGTGAAGCCATGAACTTTTGAGGTAGGAGACCTTGTCCTCATGAAAAATCAAAAGAACCAAGAAGAATGAGTCAAACTTGGAAAGTTTGAGCCTAACTGGCTAGGACCATTTGTCATTATCAGCTCTACTCATAGTGGGGCATTCATATTAGCGACACCAGAAGGAGATTATCTCCCTAGATATATCAATAGTGTGCACCTCAAGAGGTTCTACCCTTGAGGTCTCTATAGTTAAGGCACCTATCTACATATCCAGAAAATACCAAAAAAAAAAAATAGAAAATACAAAAGTTACCTTGGTGAAAACCTGGCAATCAGGCGCCTTGGCAAAAAAAAAAAAAAAGAAGCAAAAAAAGAAAAAAAAGTAAAGAGAAACAAAATTGCCTTCTCAGTGAAAACCTAGAAAATAGGCGCTATTGAGTAGGTACCTTGGTGAAAACCTGGCAAACAGGTGCCAAGTGTTCAATTCCAGCTTCACCATCAATGAACTCCAAGAGCTTTAGCACACTTCAAATGCAAGACTGAATACCCAAGCTATATCCAGAAGCACACTCCCCTCTGAGCACCAAGCACTTACCCATGGTTAATACTAGTCCACCATACTAGGGGACAATTCTAAATGTCCTGAAAAAATTATAAAAATTGGAAAACTCATCAAAAAATCATAAAAAGATAAAAACATTCTGAGAAAATCAATCTTCATAAAAAACATTCAAAAAATTAAAAAATCCCAAGCAATAAAACTAACTCGGTTATCAAGAGATAAAAGGGCTATCTTGCCCAGTCAATCAATGTCACAATCATGAGCTTTGCAAATCAGCATTGGGCTCATCTAACATAGCTTTATCAATCTATCAAATCAATTAGCAAGCAACTGGGGACCAAGCCAAGCTATCAATTGTCTCAATCACGAGCTTTGCGAACTAGCACGGGGTCCATCTTACTCAGGTTGATCAGCTACCAACATGATCACAATCAATAAATCAAATCATATCAATTGTCTTACACAGTGATGGATACGCTCAAACCAGATAGGTCAGTCTTATATGAGTAATCTATTATTGAAACCGGACACACTCAAGAAATCAAGCCAATCAATCCTATCCAAAGAGTCGAGCCAATCAAGTGAATCCAATTGCATCAAGGAACTATCCAAAAATGTTGACTAAGTCAGCCAATTCGGTCAAATGTCAATCTATATTTCATGGTTATGTTCTTACGCTACTCCAGGATCCACCATGTGAGGAGAGTAGCTATGATAGATCATGACTTATTTTCTTTGATTTCTATCTGTTGAATGTTCACTTCAATTTTAGGGCCATGATGATTTAGGATAAATGCGGTAGGCACTGTCACTTATCTAGCAGCCATGCAATTCCATGATCTAAGCTTAACCCTATGAAAGAATTGGACATTCCTTCTCTTTTATTTGCTTATTTGGTTTATAGAATCAAGAGCTCGCAACGCTATTCAGATAGACTCTGAGTGTTTTGGAGCTCTATTTTGGTTTCTATGGTCTTTCCCTTTATGTTGCAAACAAGAGCTCACAATGCTATCCAGATGGACTCTAGGGGCATAGAAGTTCTATCTTTTCTTCTTTGGCTTTTCCTTTTTGGAATCAAGAGCTCAGTATTTGGGTGCTTTTGGCTCTCTTTCTTTTCAAACAGGGAACATAGTTGAACCTAGATGGTCAATATTTGGGTGCACTAGGTTCTCTTTCTATTCAATCTTTCTACTCCTTCTGCTTATCAAGAGGTCATGGTGGTATCTAGGTGGTATGTGATCTAGATACATTGGACTCTCTTCAGAATTTTAGAAAATACAAAAAAAGATGCAATGATGACAAATATTGGAAACAGGGGCAGCGACTTGGGACACTCATCATTCCTATCAATTCATATCTATCAAAAAAAGAAAAAAAATTATTTCTATCATTTCATTATATTAGATTAATCTCAGAGAGAATCTATCCAAACTAACTTATTTCTAATTAACACATGCATTACTCAGATATTTTGTGCATAATAGATTGCACTCGTTCCATTAAAGTGCATAAGAAAAAACAAAAAAAACATAGTAGTTGCATACATGATAAATCATAGAATCACATGCATCCATAAGAATCTCATATAAACATGCATTTCATTTCCACCATCCTACATATACATGTCAATATCATAGGAAAAGTAAATCATCCATATATGAGTCTGCATAATAGAATCATATTGCATAGACATCTCATCATCTAAACCACCAAATCATGTAGAATCATATATATAGCAAGTAAACCAATGCAAATCATATCAAAAACACTAGTTGCATCTCATATAAATTAAACTATCTGAGTACAATGAATGGTCGTAAGTCTGAACAAAGTAAGGCAATCAACATATATATCAATAAATATTAGTGTGTTGGGATACAAAATGGATACTACGTAGAGTATATCAATGACATCACTACAACAATGGTACATGATACAATATGGGATCAACATGTGCTACCCCCACCCTCGCTAGGAGGTGGATGAGGGGATGGCATATCAGAAGCTGGTCTTTGTGATGAACCAGGAGCTCCAATACCAGTGCTCTATGATCACTGGGACTACTCAATCTCTATGAAGTTGTGTAACTGTGCACCCTCTGCTCTATAGGAACTGCACCCTCACAATGCTGCCTCTAGTACTCGATCTCTCTCAGGGAATCATGCCTAGACCTATAGTATCGATCAAGGAAATCTTGGTGAGAGGCATCTTGTACACTATCAATAAATGACCGAACCACATCTCAAGCATATCACTCTCCAGACTCGGCCGCTGTAACCCAGGACTCCAATGTTGTAGCATGAGCATCAGTAGAAGAAAGCCTATCCTGGAGATCCTATACCTACTGGGTGAGCCACTCCAACTCTAAGGGATCTACCTCCATACCTCCCATAGCCACGTCCATCTCCTCCTCCTCAGCCCTATCTCCCAAACCCTCATCTCCCCTCCCCCTCACCACCTAGGAGTCATCATCACTCTCCAAACTCTCCCTGGTACTGCTACCAATATTGCCACTATCAGTTGACGAACCGATATCTACACTCTTCTCATCTAGAGCCTCCACATCTATATCCCTAATCTCAACATCCATATCCTCAATCACTACCTTGTCCTCCTCTCTTGGAGCCAAAATAGCACCAGTCTACCAGCGTACTCTCCCCACCAACTGGGGTGCCTCCTCCTCCATAGCCTCCTCATGCTCTAAAATAGTGCTCAAACCAACTCTCAGAGTACTAGTTTGACCACCACTCTGGCCACCTCTGGACCTCATGTTGGTTGTATTTCCTATTTTTTGTTGCTTCGCCTTGTTCCTTGTCTTGCCCTATGAAAATTTTCAGGTTCTCATGCCTAAACCTTGCCAAAATTGCTCAAAACCCTGAAAAACCCTAAAGCAACCAAGTGTTAAATGAAGCATTTGAAACCCTTGGTCATGTCTTATGTTTTATCGTTACCTTTTTCAGTCACTTAAGACATGTTCTTTAAGTTAGGTCACTTCGTCGCGTCACCCAGAATGAATATTCCAAATGCTATCCCGACTTTGCTTTTCCTTTGAGTCGCGTAGTCTTGCTAAAAAATAGAATATTCCTTTAGCTTCTCAAGACTAAGTGATATCTTATTAGTCGGGTATTCGTGGGATATCCTTGTTATAAGCTTTATGAAGAATGGGACCCACTGCTCAGTCGGGTGATCGTGAGAGAAGTCAAAAAGTCAAAACAATGTTATCAGACTTCGCGATTACTTCATGTCGCATGGTCGCTAGATCAGGCCATGACAAACAGTTAAGTATTTCTTCAGTTGAGTGGTCTTGAGATCAAATGGCCGTTAAGAGATAACAGTCCTGATTCCGTGACTAACTATTTGATGTTATCAATTTCCCTCAGTCGGGATGTCGCTAGAACAGGGTGATGACTCAGCTTTCCAGTATGCATTGAATGGACAAAAGAACAGATGACATCTGTCATAAGGTAAATGGTTGTTGGGAGGTTGCCAGAAGGAGGAAATGAATCAAGTGATTAAGATACTAAGGTATTTTTTCCTTTAGTCGCAAGGTCTCCAGATGAATTAAGGGCATGCCTGATCATTCAACGATTAAACGACAACCGTTCGATGAAAGAATTAGATGATCCAGCGGCAGTCGCGAAGTCTGGAAAGAAAAGTGTCCCACGGAAAAGGTCCTCCTGACTTGGCGATTAGGGTATGTCACAAAGTCGCTGTAAACGGAGAAAAGACATGTGCTATAATTTGAGGTAAAGTTAAAATTATCTCCCGACTGCGCGACGAGCTGGAAGTAAAAAGTAGCTCATGATTAAGAGACCAAGGTGATGACTATAAAGATTAATAAGTAACGGCTTGTCGCCAAGTCTGGAAAAGAATGATGAGTTAGGATTAACTCCATGTGACTTTGATCTCAGTATATTGTCACCAAGTCTCATGATGGAACTATGGTTAAGGAAAAGTTCTTGCGACAAAGAGACTTCCTGCAGTCACGTGGTCGCCAGATCATGAGATCTAAAATGCGGCGGCAAGTGGATGACATGACAGAACGGATCTCTCGGCAACCAATCAGAGGATAGAATTTTGATTACTGTGCACAAAATAGTAGCTGAGATGTATGATAGAGAACGAATCAATGGATGACATGTCAGTTGTCTTAAATGATTTATGATTGCGCCAAAGATCTATATTTGAAAATTTGATTTCCTGTCAACTTCGTGCAACTACGGCTAGGTTTTTCAAAACTCACGACATGGCAACTTAATGGCAGAACTGACATTTCCAAATTATGAGCTATGTACTCTGAATCAAAATGGCTATAAATAGATGATTGTGCATTCATTCTTGTTCGCCGTGCTTTCAAGTTTTTCAGAGCTTGATTGATTGTTTTCAGTGTAAAGTGATATTCAGAGTAGTAGCAGTATATCCAAGGTGATAAGAAATTTCTAAAGTTGCAGAGAATTGTGCTCAGGATAGATAGATGATATTGAAGATTAGATTTGTTTCAATATCGGTTAAAACATAGAATTTCAAGCTGTCACAAAGATGAGTAGAGCTGTGAGCATTGCTTCTACAAGTGGAGGCAGTGGAGAGGAGCAGAAAGGAAAACCTAGCTATTCTGATGAATTTCTCCAGTTGTTGTCAGGTTCAACACATAATAGGAAGATTGATGCAGGTGTGTTTAAAGATGACTTCATGAATATCAGAGATGCTACAACCCTGGGCACAACAGGTTTCTCTCTTTTTTCATACTTTTATAAAAATTCTGATAAGCCTATCCCTATTTCAAACCCTTGGATATCTGTTCTGGGTAGGTTATTAGTGTCTGATGTGTTTATAGACATTGACCTATTTTTAGACTTGGCAAATCATTATGATTCCCTTACAAAGACCATCAAAAGAGATGATGGCACTGCTTTCCTGATACTGAATAGGAATTCTTTCATGCAAGCATTTGGTATATTTAGTTCCATGTCTAGCAAGATTGACATGAAGAAGCAAGAAAAGAGGTATAGTGCTAAGCCTGGTGTGGCAAGGAGCTTGTTGAAGAAGCACATGCCAAGAGAATTAAGAGATCATGTAGGTCCTAAGGCTAAACCCTACCCTTATTATTACAAGGACCTGCATTTTTATATCAAATACAATGCCTATGCTCTTTGCAGAGTACTAGGAATAGATGGAGACGCAGAAAGAATAGGTCATGGTATCCTAATGATGGTCTTGGACCTACAAGAGGTGCATTCAAGCACYARTTATGACTATATTYAGCATATAATCGATGAGATGCATGAGGGTTTTATTGCAACACAGAAAARATTGAAAAATCCTAAGGAGAAGGAACCAAAATTCTTGCACTATTCAGTTCTGATGCACCTTCTCTTGTATTACAACTTTGCAATCATGGACCCCAATAATTTATCTCCTCAAAGATTCTTTCAAGCACAACCAAATCCTATCCAGTTCTGGGTTAGGTTTTGGAACTATACTTCCAGAGATTGTGACTTCTGTGCCTTCCAAAATTGGATTGTGTATCCAATTATAAAAAGTCTGGGAATAAGCAAGACCAGAATTCCTTTGAAAGTCATACAATTGCTTAGGCCTTGTGAGTATTTAGAAAATTGTCCTGGAAACCATAACTGGGGTGACTTCTTCTTGGAGGAGAATTTCACCATATTCAGAGTATTTGGGTGCATTCACCCACCCCATATTTTTCCTTATTATGTGCCAATGAGAGTTGCTGCTATGGAATTCATCTGGCAGCTGATTTTAACTGACAATGAGCACTTTGCACCTCATAAGAAGGGGACTATAACCCCTAGGCAATTCAGTATTGCAAATTTTACAATAGGTAATAATTCCATAGATGAAGTGGGTCAATGGTTGGAAAAGTTCAGAATTGGGGCAGCCCCTTACAGGTATATTGACCTAGAGGGCTTCGTGGCAATGGTCAGAAAATTGTACACTCCTACTATCCAAAATACCAATGTACATTGTGAATGTATAGAGGAGGATGCTACAAGAAATAACTTGGATGAAGATGACATCCACATGAAAAGATTGAGAATTCAGGAGCTGCTGAAGCTACAGACTCAAATAAAGAGGAATGGTTTATCCTTTGGGGGTTTTTTCCCTGACCTCATGTATTTTGACAGAATCAAAGCTATGATTGACAACTATTATATGTTGTTAGATCAATTAGATACAGTCCTTGCTATGAAAGGTGCTCAATCTCCTGAGCATTCAGATTCAGAGTATGAGAGTGGAGATGATAGTGACTATGCACGGCCTTATTTGTCTCCTCCACCACAACATGCCCAAGAGCAAGAAATGGCTGAGAGCCCACAGCTGCAAGAAACAGGACCACATATTATAGATTTAACTTTTGTAACACAGCCTGATGATGTGGTAGAGCCTGCAGCAAAGAGGAAAAAATTGGAATTAGGCCAACCTTCAGCAGAGGGATAGAATAAGAAAAAGGACAAGGTTAAGGCCTTGATACCTGGCACCAGGTTATATGATCATAACCTGAGGAAGGCAATTAGACAAGGCAAGAAACAAATGCCTGATCCAAAAGATAAAGTTGAGATCCCACTAAGGTCATGTTTGGATGAAAGATTACTTAACCAGCAGAAGTTCCTGGATGATGATAATTTTGTGAGGACTGAGGAATTTAAAGATTTCCTCAGATGGCACAAAGCAGAGCAGTTGAAGTCCCAATTACTTGTGGATGGGAAAGAGACAATTACTAATGAATCTCTTGTGGCCCTACAAACTTATGATCTTGAAATTGAAGACATTTCTCCTGAGGATGCCAGGAAAATGGTATTAGGTAGTGGTATTTTATTGGCTTAGGGCTGGGATTTGGCATCTGCGTTTGTCATAGATCAGATCAGAAAGCAGCCTGACCTTAAAATGGTCAGTGAAGTCCAAATTAGAGAGATGATTAAAGGATTTGGGTATGACGCAAAGTCTCAAGCCTTTGCAATGTGGAACTTGAGCCCTAAAGAGAAAAAGCCCCAATTAGTAAACATTCAAGAGAATATGGTGGGGAACCAAATGGTGTGGTCAGTACAGAACATAGGGGACTTAGAGATCTCTCAAATAATGACACACTAGGCTTAGTTAAATGAGGACAAGACAAAGCAATTGTCTGAAAGGTATACAGCTCTGTTAGAATCAACAAGTGCACTATCTAAAGATAGATATATGTGCCACATACAGCTATACCAAAGAGATCAAATGATAAAGGTATTAACTGATCAATTAGAGGCAAAACCAGAGGTAGTATATGTGCCTACCCAACCACCACCTATGCAAATTGAAGATCATCCTAAATCAGAAGAGGCTGTAGAATGAAAAGTAGATGAAGAAAAGGGGAATGCTATAGCATTGAAAGCATTAAGAGGCATATTACAACATAGGATTGAGATCCTCAAAGAAAAATCTGATGTTGTAATTAATACTTATAACAAATTGCCTATA
>MU228100.1:673954-707844 GCA_018584345.1 Thuja plicata
TATTATTGATTCCTTGAAGAGTGAATCAACTAGGTTATCCCTCCTATAAGAAAAGGAAGAAGGATGAGAATCCTGGTATCACTGGTTATTGTTATGTTAATAACTATGATTTGTATGGTAATATCTTTTTTATGGTATCGCTTGGTCATCAGCAAGATAATTCATAAGTTGGTCCAATAAAGGTACATAGCTAATCAGTGTCCACATCAACAAATACTGTTTTAACAGCAATTTTAAGAGGTAAAACCTGCCTGAGCATATGTGGAGCTCAAAAATGAAGAAGGATACTATCCAATCCTTAGCAATTAGGCTTTTCTTGTCTCTAAATCAGAATTAGAAGGTATAACTTTCAGATAGACATTTCAAGCACTGTGATTCATACAAGAAAAATCCCTAACACCTCACTCCACCACTAACACCCCTAGGACCAAGATCATCTCCCCCATCATCTCCCCTCCCCCGTCCTCCATCTCTCCCTCCATCCCTACCTCGATCACGACCCCCAAATCTACCTTCATCTCGACCACCATCCCTCCCTCCATTCTGACCTCCCCTGCCTCGTCATACCAGTCAGGCCCTCATCATAATAGTCCTAGAAACAAGACAAGAGACATCTGTTAGTGCAACTAGTTAGGCTTGCGCCCAATGAGAATCATACTACGGTGTCGTGCCTGCAAAAGATCAAATTCAAGTATCAGTACCACAACAAAGGAAAACAAGGGTATAAAAAACCAGATAACCAAGTATCAGAAATTAGTAAGGAAATTACATAAACAATTAGAAAACAAGACAAATCTACATTGACAGTAGCCGAATTCCATGTCCATGCAACAAGAAGTAAACCTACAAACTCAGTACAGGCGACATGTAGTGATACTACACCACCCTAGACAGTAGAGTCCCTCAACCTACGAGCAAAGTAAGCATAAGAATCAGACACATCCTACCACTCTTCAAACTGACGCAACACCTTATCGGTGTTGTGAAAGTCAATCATATGAACATGGTCAGTAACACGTCCAATTAGATATCTCCACTGACAGCAGAAGGGAAGATGGATGTCCTCTCTATCACAGATAGGGAAATCTCTATAGGGCCTCCAAATAAAGTAAGGAATCATATCCAGCTGCTGGTGCCAATACATCAAATGACCCATGTGGGTCTGCACAATGGCTCCATTGTACATATACACATAAGTCCTATCAGCTGGAAAACCATGTGTACTAACAGGGTGGCAAATAGTTATGTGCTCCCATACCCATATCTGAAGGAGGGTCACAACACAGCCGAGTGACTTACCATTAAGGTAAGATGCATAGAACATATGAAAGTGCATGTGAGCCAACATTCATGGCCCTCAAGCATAAATAGTATGGTCCCTGACCATACTTTGAAGTACAGTACTGAAACCAATAGAAAATCCATGTTGCCAATGATCGGGCTACAAAATGCCACAAATCAGGCTGCCTAGTAAGGTAGATAGTCTATCAAGGTCCAAACCAAATCTAGACCATAGAATATCATAAGCATTAGACAACCCAAGTTGATCCCAGGGAAATCTAGAAAGCTCTGTCAAAGAAACAATACCAGATCGGGTGGCATACTCAATAAGTGCACCCTGGATCAAAAGCTGGAGTATGTGGTACACATCCTCCAATGTGACAGTACACTCACTAGTGGGTAACTAGAAAGTGCATTTCTTAGAATGCCAATGCTCTACAAGAATGGAGATAAGACCTCTATTGTCATGATCTCTGGCATATAGAAAATCCAATACAATCCTAGGTCCCTAAGTACTGACCCCTCATCCTCTGAGAGCTAGAACCTGTAAACAAGACCTGCCGGTCTCGACTCTTGACAGCGCAAAATTTGCTTGGTGAACTGCACACAGAAATAAATTAGACAACTATCAGTACCAGTCATACAAGAAAGAATCAGAATCCAGAATATACATAAATCAGACAAAGAAATCAGGCAGATAGTTCTAAAAAAGCAATTGTGGTAATAAAACCTACAAAAGCAGTACACTTATGTGATTGCAAAACATTTCAATCAAATGTTGCACATAAACATCAATTGTGGCATACAAACTACTCAAGTAAGGTACACTTATCATTTGTGGCACTAAGCCTACAATTGTGGCATTTAAACTACAATTGCAGCAAAACTGTAGACGATTGTGGCACAACAGACAAATTTTAAAAGTAATAAATGAGGGCATTAATGACACAAAAAGTGATAAAACTCACCGGATGTCCTACGCCAGCTGGTCTCTAATAGATCTGCACTCAGTCAGATATATGTGTCACACTAGGAAGGCCCGCCATTGCACAAAAATAGGAGGAAAAAGATAGAAAACTAAAAACTTACTCACCAGGAAATCAAGAGCTCCAAGAAGGCAGTGTGACAAATGAATGGCTCTCTTGGCTACTTATAGGGATTTTAAGATTCCTAGTTTCACAAGGAGGTCCGATTTTTCTTCCCGGTCCCTAGAAACTTCCACACTCATTATCACGGAAAATATAAGGAATTTTTCAAATTGGTCAGCTATCCAGATTCAGAAATTGCGGTTTCAACAAAGTAATGCTCATGCCCAGACTTTTCGCTCAAATTTGTTGAGGGGGCATAAATACACCTACTATCACCGAGGCAAGCTGGGGAAAGATCAAAATCAAAGAATCTTTGACACACTGTGACAAGTCACATCGCATCAAAGAGGGGCAAATGTAGACACCCAAAAATAGACAAGCTTGCAACTTTACATTAAAAACACTAATTTTCATCTGTTAATTAATGGTTTTTCCAATCATTAATTAATCATCTATTTTCCTCTAAATTCATTCCCCAAATCATCTAATCAAATTCCCAAAATTAATTAAATAGTTAATTTTATTTAATTAATTAACCTTAATTGATTAATTACCATTAATTAATTAATTAAATTCAATTTCCTATAGCTTAAATTCAAATATTTCAAATTACTAATTAAATTCTTCCGATTAAATTAATTTCAAATAAATTGATTTAATTTCATTCAATAAAGTAATTCTAAATCAAAAAGAATTCAGTTATCTCAAATCTTGAAAAATTTAATTAAATAAATGAATTAAATATTCATTTATGTTCAAAGAGATAACTCCAATCAGATCACATGGGTTACTCCACCCATCTCTTCAGTACACATGGGCAACTTCACCCACCTCTTCAGTTCAAAAAGGTAACTCACAATTAGCTTTTCAGTCAACCAAACTCTGTCTCCTCTTTACTAATTGAAGAGGTGGAGTTTACTGATGGCTTCTCTAGTTCCCTTTGATCTCAACCATTCATCTCCCTATCTCTAGGATTGATCTCAACCGTTCATTTCATCCCTAATTCCTATATAATAAACCCTTCATAACCATTTAAAGGATCCAGGATTTCAAGCTCTCATGCGCCATTACTATATCAGTTTGGTTCTAGCATTCGAGCCATCTTGCGGTCACACACACATTTCAATTAGCAAATTCTTGATGCTTCTCAAGTCATAGATGCTGCCCACACCAATATTGAGTATCAAAAATAGCATTTTGGAAGGAGTAAAGAGAGACAATAGAAACTTCAAGCATTTTGCGGTTTGCATTCATTTGTTTTCCTTTCTTTGATTGTACAATTTATTGGTTGTGCTTCAAGTTAGTCATTTCATTAGTATTTGTGTATTGGATTTATATCATTTGTAAAATCTTTTCTACTAACCCTCACCTTTGGAAAGCTTGGGAACCATGAATCACGAAAAGGAGGTGTACACTTACAAATTTTAGTTCAAGTGTTCTTTCAAATTGCTTTGCCACACTTTAGAGGAGGAGAGTGTTCAGGAACTATTATCTTCTATAAAAAGCCTTGGAACTTGAAGAATAAGTTCAAGGAGTAGGCCTACCTGCCTTGGTTCTGCAGAGCTAGAATTGTAGAGGGTTTTAAAACTAATTTGGTTAAAACCTTGTTACTTGGCCAAATCACTTGGGTTTCCCACTATTAGATTGGCAAGTCCATAGGAAATCCAATCTATTGATTTGAGCACCAACAAAGACATTGCATACCTTCAAAACTGCTTGTCCTGGTATTGAACTGTCTCCACCAATAGCTTTAGAATGTTGGGTGAATGCTAGGAATGATCCTTTCACGGAGGTGAAGTGGCTCGAACGTTGCCGACCGCTATGGAGCCAAGTGTCCCTGAAGGTGCACCAGGAAACAAAATTGTTGATCTTCAGGAGTCTGTTTCTTGTAGCTCACATGGTGTATTGACAAGACATCAGGTGATACAGGACCATGTCACGAAGGCCTTTGATAAACTATCTCAGATTTTGGAGGTTCACTTCCATTTTCATTTGCCGAACCAATCTCAGTTGATGAAAAAACTTGTAATGTTGCATATTTGAAAGCTAAGACATTATATATCTTGAAAAATGATCATCGTGGCATTGACCCATCTCCACCAAAAACTATAGAATACAGGTTTAATTCTAAGAATGACCCTTTCATGAAGGCAAAGTGGCTCAAACATTTCTGACCACAATGGAGCCAAGTGTACCTCAAGGTGCATCAGGTAAAAAAATTATCGATGTTCATGAGTCTATTTCTTGAATCTCGCCAAAGTTATTAATGAGCCGTTAGGTGCTTTAGGACCTTGTCATGGAGGCCTGCAATAACCTATCTCTAATTTTGGATATTTGCTTCCATTTTCATTTTCTGACCCAATCTCGGCTGATGCAAAAACTTGCAATGTTGCACAGTTGAAATCTGAAACATTGCATATCTTGAAAACCACTCATCCTAGAATCAAACCGTCTCTGCCAAAATCTTTAAAATGTTGGGTGAATGCTTGGAATGACCCTTTCATGGAGGCAAAGTGGCTCAAACATTGCCGATAGCTATGGATCCATGTGTCCCTCAAGGTGCACCAGGCAACAAAATTATCAATCTTCGGGAGTCTATTTCTTGGAGCTCGAGTGGGGTATTGAAAATTTGTTAGGTGCTATAGTACCATGTCATGGAGGCCTATGATAACCTATCTCAAATTTTGGATATTCTCTTTAATTTTCATTTTTTGACTCAATCTCGGTTGATGCAAAAACTTGCAATGTTGCATAGTTGAAAGATGAAACATTGAATATCTTGAAAACCGCTCATCCTAGCATCAAACCGTCTCCACTAACACATTCAATTTGACATTTAAATTCTAGGAATAATCATGTTATGCTTCACAACTCATTTGAACATTCGGGACCACAATGTATTGGTGCATCCCTTAACGTTCTTTTAGTGCCCTAAATAGGTCCAGGTGGTCAAAATGTTCCAATAGGACTAAAATTGGGTAGGATTGATATTTTTGATCTTATATGAACTATTATCACTTTATTAAGGTGTTGGAATGAAAATTATGAGCCTAGGTTTATGAAATGAAACATGCATATTCTCATTAAGTATCAATCATTCAGTAACAATATACATGGATACACGTGAAAGCATTCATATAAGGTATAAGCAATTTACAAAGCATAAGACATCCACACAAACATAAAGTATTCTACATCAATACACATGATATATTCGTAGAGCATGAAGAAAAATATGTATGTCCAATAATGTCATATATCAAATATGTCCAATAAAGTTAAATTGGCGTCGTGAAATTCAAATGGATATAGAAAATGTCACTTATATAATATACAAAAAATATGTCCATTAATGCCATATTGGCATACAATGATTATCCCTAGTCTATTCATTTCCCAAAAGGTGAAGAAAATAAATCTCCTTCTATCCTCGATTGTCGCATCGATAGAGATGCAGTACTCTTATGAGTTTGCTCACTAGTCCTCCTGTCTAGACTCTTCTATAGCTCGAGCTGATAAAATAACAAGTATAAACATCAATAACTAATATAAATAGGAATTTAATTATAGGATGACATAAAATATAATATTTTCTTATGGCTACCAAATAGTCGCTATGTACATCCACCGAAGGGGCACGTTGACGATCTAGAGTAATGAGTCCCTACAACAATGATCAAAATAATATTTAAAATACATACATGAATATCATTACAAATTTCAATACAAACTATTAAAATAAAAATTATAATTAAGTAATCTCGTTCATACCTTGGTCAGTGCATCTGAACTAGCTATAGCTACAGCTACGCCATGATTCAAACTATCATGAACAAAAGGAGGAGTCTCTGTTGTCAATAACTGAAAATGAAACAACAAGATTATTAACTAGTTATCAAGAATACCTATAATATTTTACAACCCCACTAATTAATAAATGATACCTCTATGAAAGTGCCACCACATCCTTCAGTGTGCACTGTCGATGTCGTAGCTCCAGCATTAAACTAGTGCACATGTATGGTAATTTATAAGACAACCAGTAATATAAGAACAAACCACTAACTTGTTAATTAAAATGCATTATTACATATATACCTGTGGACTAAATGATGTCATCACAAAGCCAGGTGAAGGAATGTGATCATTTTCATGACAACTTTGACTCTAGATTTTGATCATAATTTGTCTACTTTTTTAGTTATTCATTCATTTATTAATTAAAAATAATGAAGTAAATCAAATTAATATGCAAATAAACATACCTCAATGAAATATGAATGAGGCCCTTCATTGTCTAATCTCAATGTTGATGGTCCAGAAGTGAAATAATGTACATGCACAGTATGTTATGAGACAAATATCCGTATAATTATAAAATAATCAAATGCATACTTTAAAAAATGTTTTATTCGATACATACTTGAGGAGTTGACGACGTAGTGTATAAGGGGTCTGGGGGATCATTGCCACTGCAACCGACACTCTTTCCCTGAATTTTCATCATAAAAAATAGATACTAATTTAATTAAATTCTTTCATTTCAAAATGAAATATGATCAAATAAATTCAATGAACTCGCAAATATTTACCTGTGTATCAATGCCAAATGTTGCATTGAGAAAATCATCAGTCTTCAGTCCATCATCCTCTTCCTCTCTCTTAGCAATACCAAATGTGCATAGGGATCCACAAGAATGACAAAAATGACCCCTCATGGACTGACCATGGTCACCCTCGACTAGAGGAGTGGCACACTGAATGAGAGTCTGTGTTAGAGCACTAATCATGCCTAGTGTGTCTGCCTCCATATGTTCCTTCACATTGGAAGGAATACTAACATGATCCACCTGTGGCTTGCCACTGGGAAACCTAGGTGCATTAGGGTCATGACATGCCATAGGAATATCAAATGATGACCACCCACCTTGACCTGATTTATGAATCATATTACAATGCCTAGTGTGATACCTGCAGTATTGTCAAGTTCAATATAAAAACCAGAAGACTAAAAACATAATTGCAAGCCAAAAATTAATCCATTCTATTCAAAATTGGAGTTTATAAAAATATGATGGATCACAAGGGTCACTAGAATACCTTGGAAATGAAATAAAGAGTCATCATAATGTTTATTACAAATAAACTTATTAAAACTACCAAAAATTTCAAAAAACAACATTAAAAGTTAGGCCAACTTGGAGGAGGCATAACTTTCTAGTCAAAGGTATGATTTGCAAACCATTCAATTCATTGGAAAGATAATCCAAAATAGGGTCTTGGAAATTCCACTTTGAAAACTGGATGCAAACCCAAGAAGGATGGAAAATTAAGTTCAAAATTATTCTCACCAACTTGCTTGACAATAGTATACGGGCCATAATGAAGAGGACAAAGCTTCCTATTTGGTCCATGAAGGTGCTCTTTTTGAAGATGTAACCATACCTTGTCACCAACCTGAAAGTGATGAGGAGTTCTATGTATATCATGCCTTTCCTTATACTTCTAATTACTCTACTCCAAAATCTCTTGAACTTGTTGTTGTACGTGTCTAATGTTATCAATGAATTTTTGTGCTTTATCTTCCTCCTTGTCAGCATTCAATAAACTATCAGATTGAAAAATTGGTAGTGCTACATCCATAGGTGCCAATGGCTGATACCCAAGACAAATTTCAAATGGACTATGCCCTGTAGTACTATGGAGTGCAGGGTTGTTGTTGTGTTTCACGTAGGGTAAGATTTCATACCATGTGCGAGGATGTTTTGAATTTTACATCCAGAGGATATGAATGATCATTTGATTCACCACTTCTGTCTGTCCATCTATTTGGGGATGGAATGTTGTGGACTTTGTCAACTTTGTGTCTATTTTAGCCCATAGTGCAGACCAAATTTTTTTGATGAACCTGCTATCCCTATCAGAAATAATGCTTTTGGGAAAACCAAAATGAACCCAAACATGTTCAAAAAATAACTTGGCAGTCTCTTCTACATAAATCATCTTTTTACATGCTACCATGATAGCCATTTTAGAAAATCTATCTACCACAACATACACACAATCATGCCCCCACCTACTAGTTGGAAGCCCAAACATAAAATCCATTGAAACAGACTGTGATGTCTTATCAGGAATAAGTAATGGTAAGTATAGACCCAAATTACAGTTGTTAGCTTTGAAATTGCATAGGCTACATAAGCTTGTATATATGAAATTATATCTAGCTTCATTTTTGGCCAATATAAATACTTTTGAAGAATAGCAGTAGTCTTGCCAATACCAAAATGTCCCTCAACACAGTTGTAGTGAGCTTCCAATATCATTTTCTTTCATTCCTCAGTGGGTACACATATATGACCAACATGGAAAAGAAACCCATCTTGCAAGTGAAAATTAGAGACACACTTTCCCTCTACCAAATTGCTATAGATGTTAGAAAAATCAGGTTTAATACCATATAGTTGTTCCCATGTGGATGATTGATGACAACATGAATCCAACACCATTGTCAAACCTACAATTGGAGGCCTACTCAAACCATCTACAACTTTTTTAGTGCTTCCCTTTTTATGATGAATGTTGAGGTGAAATTATTGTAGATAAGATGAACACCTTTGATGTCTGTCATTCTGCAACTTCCCTTGTATTTGCAATAATTTAAGAGGTTTATGTTTTGTATGTATAATAGTTTCCATTCCCAGTATATAATGTTTCCATTGTTTGCAGGCCTGAACAATAGCATACAACTCCTTGTCATAGGGGGTACCTATGTACTGTGTTAGAAAAAGTTTCACTATGATAGGCAAAAGGATGCCCATGTTGTGTGAGTACTGTGCCAAGAGCATAATTAGATGCATCAATTTCTATCTTGAATTATTGTTGTAGATCAGGGAGGACCAATACTCATGCTGAACATAATATTTTCTTTAACTCTTCAAATACTTGGTGCTTTGCCTCTATCCACTAAAATTTTTCTTGTGCTCCACCCCTTAGTGATTGATTGATAGGCCATGATATATGTGAGAAACCAAAAACAAATCTACGATAGAAGTTAGCTAAGGCCAAGAAGATGAAAAGCTCTATGAAAGTTTTGGGAGATGGCCAATCTCTGATTATTTGAATCTTTACTGGGTCAACATGAACACCCTCAGTATCAATGATATACCCTAAGTATTGAATAGTCTGAATACCAAAAGAGCACTTCTCAATGTTGGCATAAAGTTTATGTTGTTGCAGAGTTGAAAGCACTTGTTCAACATGTTGCAAATGCTTAGACCAAGTCTTGCTAAAGATGAGTATGTCATCCAAATAAACAACCACAAAATAATCAATGAATGGTCTAAGAACATCATTCATCAACCTCATAAATTTTGTTGGGGCATTTTTTAGGCCAAAAGGAATAACAAACCATTCAAACAAACCTTCATTAGATTTAAATATAGTCTTCCACACATCTACTGGATCAATTGGTACTTGGTGATATCCAGATTTCAAGTCAATTTTTGTAAAGAACTTAGCTCCCTTAAGTTGGTCCAACAAATCATCAATTTGAGGGATTGGATATCTATTTTTCACACTGATTTTGTTCAATTCCCTATAAAAAATATAAAGTCTCCACATCCCATCTTTCTTTCTAGCAAGGACAATTGGATTGCCATAGGGTGAAGCACTTGGATGAATATGTCCTTTCTGAATCAACTCTTGAATTTTTCTCTTGATTTCATCATTTTTTAAAACTGACCTTCTATATATTAGCTCATGTGGTAGTGGTGTTCCTGGGATTAAATCAATAGAGGTCTTGACTTGACAGTGTGTTAGAACTCCCACCAGTGATTTAAACAAACTATGATATTCTTTCAAAATTTTATCCATCTAATTTTGTTGATTTTCTGTTATGGCTACCGTAGCATGTGTATTAAGGAAAACTGACTTTGTTTGTTCAGGGTGAAGCATGAGAAGAAAAACATCTCTACTTTGAGCAATCAAACATTTACATTGTTTTGCACTAATTGGAGAAGCAGTTTGTGTTGGACATACCTCTGGTATTTGATACCTCTTCCCACCAAGCTTGATTGTAACACTATGTGGTCTAGATTCATACACTCTATGCCTCTGATACATGTAAGGTTTCCCCAACAAGACATCACATACATCCAGTAGTGCTACATCACATACCACTTCATCCTTGAAAGGCTTGATTGAATATGGAAGATGAAACTGTTGATTTATTTGAATATCTTGTCTCTCATTTACCCATCCCATAGAGTATGGTTTTGGGTGTCTTGTAAGTTTCAAATTCAATCTTTTGACTATCTCCCTAGATATCAAATTATTTTGGCTCCCACTGTCAACAATAAGATGTAGAGGCTTTCCATCAACCAACATCTATAAATGAAAAATTTACTCTTCATCTTCATGATGCATTACTTTAACAGTTGCAACTATGGCATATGGGTATGCTTCTATGATAGAATCATTCTCCTTTTTCTTGGAAGGATCTATTGGTGATGATTAAGATTCAGCTTCCTCTCCTCATATTTATATCATGAGGTTTTTGATACTTTGAAAATCCTTTATATTATGGGTTGGGGACTTATGCATCTCACACAACATGTCTGTATTTTCCTATGTCCTTTTTGCAGCCCACCATGCGTTCTTAGGTGAGTTTGAGTGAGGTTCCTTGGTCACCTATTTTCCTATAGATTTATTGTCACCTTCAACCCTTGGCTTATTATTTGAAAATTAGTACCTCTTCCCTTTCTACTTGAATTTCTCTTCAATTTTTTGTAGCATATTTTTAGGCACTTCCCAATGTCTCAATATTCAAAAATTTCATCTCTGTTTGAATATACCTATGAAGTCCACTACAATATTTCAGAATTTGATGCTTCTTTGAATCCTGAATACCAAGTTTTTCTAAAAGTGAATGGAATGTGTTGGTGTAATATTATATAGACTAATTCCTCTTCTGTCAAAGCAATTTCCATTCTATGTATTTCTGTTCATATACATCCTCAGGAAAGTATGCTTCTTTTATGTATTCCACAAACTCTCCCCATGTGGGCTTGTTATCAAGAGATATTTCCAAGCCATTCTCATGACATAATTCCCATTCTTTATTTGTTGAGTTGGCTTCCCATCCACATTTCATGGGGGTTTCAGCTTTGAGGAGAGAAAATGTTATTTTTTCTGCATCTGAGAAATTATTTACAAAAAAGTATCTATCCAATTTTGATATCCACTTATCAACAGCTTCAGCATCAACTTTTCCATCAATATTTGGGATGTCAAAATTTACCTGCACTTTGAAAGGGGTACTTCCATGAAATATTTTATTGATCCAGAATTTTTTGATTATGTAGGAGTGAAAATTGACTTATCATCTCCTCGCGATGCTTATTTGAAGCCTCTTCCACCAATTTCTTAACTGCATCGTCTGACATCTTCGATCGTGTGCGCCTCAAAGGTGGATATTGTGAAAACTATTCTGTATCAAATCCTAATCTTTGGTAGGAGGACCTTGTGTAAATTAGCAAAAATGAGTGTTCCTACTCTGATACCACTGATCTGATTTTTGAATCAGATTACAATATGTAGTGTGATACCTGCGGTATTGTCAAGTTCAGTATAAAAACCAGAAGACTAAAAATAGAATTACAAGCCAAAAAGTAATCCATTCTATTCAAAAATGGATTTAATAAAAATATGATGGGTCCCAAGGGTCACTAGAATACCTTGGAAATTAAATGAAGAGTCATCATTATGTTTATTACAAATAAACTTATTAAAACTACTAGAAATTTCAAAAAAACTATATTAAAATTTAGGCCTACTTTGAGAAGGCATAAATTTCTAGTCCTAGGTCTGATTTGTGAACTGTTTACTTCATTGTAAAGATAATCCAAAATTGTAGACCCACCATAGCTGAATTTCCCCGAAGGAGACAAGCCCATAAATGCCCCGAAGACCTTCAAAAATGCAGTTTACTAAGACAAAAAATACTACAAAATTAGATTTTAGTATTTGCCAATTTCATCCTGATCACACCTCTACCCCGAGACTCTAGAAAGTCAAAATAATTTGGCACCTCCTTTAGGAAAAAATCACAATAGAGTTTCCTCAATAAATATATAGGAACCTCATGATTGTTATAGGGAGGGGAATCATCTATCCCAAAAGTTTGTTTTTATATCTTCATTCAAGCACCAATTAATTGGGAACCTCCTTCTTGTAGTTTTAAGAGTTTTAGTTTCCCCTATCTTTTTAAAGAGTTTTTAAATTTTGCCTTGTGTGATTTCTTTCTTTTTTATGCCCTCATATGATAATTTATTTGCATAATATTGTTTTTGTTCTTCTCTTTTTTTGTGCCATAAATTTAGTTTCTCACTAACTAAACCTACATGGGTCAGTATTAATTCTAATGATTTTGAAAGTGTTTCCCTTCTAGGATTTGAACCAATAGAATATTTTAACCTCCTAATTAAAGATTATATTTTTGTTTTCCCTCTTTCTATTTGGTTTATCAAATTTTCATGTGTTCTAGGAGGAGGTTTCTCGATTGGTCAAGGCAGTTGGGGTTCATTTTCTTTGTTATTTTCAACATCCATTTGTTCATGAGGAGAACATGGAGGGTTTGGTTGAGCATTTTATGTGGGGAGATAATTCCTTCCTGGAAATTAAAAGAAAATCTATTTTAAAATTCTAATTAAACATAAAATTTAAGACAAGAAACTTTGACAATCAAATTTGATTGAAAACTAAAAATTAAACCTAAATTTCAGTACAAATAAGATACATGGTTGTAGAATCACTTAGCTCTTCTTCTGGTTCAACCTTTATGATGTCATGGAGCCATTTGTTGCTTCAATTTGATGGAGTAAAACACACAATAAATTTTGTATGCGCTATTTTATCTGATTTCTTGGCTAGCCACAGGTTTGGGAAAACAAAATGAGCCACTTTTGTGGCTGCCCTAACTTTATATAAAACCATATAGGGCATGCGCACTATAGCATGCATGTCCTATGGTTTAAATTTCCAAAGACATAGGGTGTTCGGGCTATAGGGTGTGTTGCCTATGGCTTAGGAAATCCAAGCCATATGGCGTGCATGATATAGGGCATGCACCCTATAGCTCACACACCCTATCTACGCATGGGGCAACAAAAATATATTTGGCACCTTTTTGGTCCCCCATCTTGGTGCATACACCCCATGAAACATCTCACTAGGCCTTGGAACCACGTGTCCTTCTTTTCCTTCACAAGCCCCACACTCTTTACTGCCAACTTAGACGCGCCAAGCTTTTCGCCATCGCGCGATGCTGATCTTCCTCAAATCTTTCCTTCACACATTAGTGAATCACCGTTGGATCTCGATCTTCTTTTCATGATCCTTTTTAATTCATCACCATGTGTCACCATTTAATTCGATCCATATTTTTGGTCCCCTCTAATCATCCTACTGACTGTGCCATGTGGCACCACCTTACTCACTAGAACCACTGTTGTGTGTCCATCCAACCTGGCCCACCACTTGTCAAACCTACCACATGTCACACCCATGCCATTGCATGATCTGAATGGACCTGTCATGACTCATACTATGCCATCATGTCCTATTTCCATCTGTCACCTTATGGAACTTACCATCTGAGTGTGGCACTATAAAATTATCCACTTTGTCTGCTAGTTGGCCACCACTAACCACAACACTTTACAAACCATTGGCCAAAAAGGGTCTTTCCGTTTGGCACTTAACCTATTGCGGGCTCGGGTAGAAAAATATTAAGTTACTTCACTGCATGAACAATGCTGGATATATGACCTGAGGCGTCTAAAGTAGAAAAAAATAGGAAAGACACAAATACCTAAGCATCTATTCTGACTCCACAAAGGCAACCAAAAGGGAACACAACATGGCTAAAATACCTCTCTGCAACCCTCTCGTGCAAAAAATAGATAGGAAACACTCTACAACATTTAAAAGTCCACCATGGAAACCCTATTTTCTTAAACAGTCCTAACAGTGGCTCTGATTGGGGATGTATGTCTCTCATAGGCATAGCAAGGATCCAAAATCTCAAGGATAAGAAAACCACCCAAAAAATGGAAGGGAAACAAAACCTAAAAAAAAAAGTAGGAAACAACAGAAGGAAAACCTACTCCTAAAATTATAGAAACCTATTTACAACTATTGTTCATGGATTTGAGACTTCAAGAGAAGTAAAATTTTGAGAATTGTCCATGAACTAGCAATTCCAAAACATTTCCAACCAAGTTCTTAAAAGAATATAAGAATCTGAATGCCATTTGTTGTTAATAACATATGGCAAAAGCCAAACAAGATCAAATTTACCATTTTTGCCTTTATCTTCAAGCTTGGCATTCCACATCAGGACCAAGTCATCAGCTTCAAAACTTATGACAGTTGTTCTTTTATCAAACAAATTCTTATACTACAATGACAACTGAACATTCTTTTCATGTGCATCCCTTCTTGATTCATTTAGTTGTATCAAGTCATCCATAATAATTCTCATATCATCATCCATCTCTTCATCATACTCTTGGAAAAACTTGTACATCTGGAGTAGATTTTTTTGAGGCAACCTAGCATGAATACCATACACCAAATCAAAGGGTGCACAACCAATTGATTTCTTGACTATTACTCTGTCAGCCCAAAGTGCTAACTACAGCTTTGAATCCCAAGCTTTCTTGTTTTTGTCAAACATCCTCTTAAGTATCTTGATCAAACTTTTATTATTGGATTCATCTTGGCCATTCCTTTGTCAGTGATATGGGGATGAGTAAGAGATTCAGATCCCATACGACTAGCTGAAAGAACAAAAATCTTCTGATCTGAAACACATTGCATTATCCACCACAATACTCTCTGGACATCCAAATCTAGTCAATACATTTTGTATCACAAAATCAATCACAACCTTACTAGTATCCCTTCTAGTGGGGATTGCTTCAACCCATTTAGTAAAATAGTCAGTTTCTACTAGAATCCATGAATGGCCTCCACTTGACTTGTTTGAAATCTCACCAATGAAGTCCATTCCCCATTTTTTAAAAGGTGCTTCAACTACAATAGGCTTGAAAGGAAATCCTCCCCCAAACTTGATCTTACCTACAAATATTTGGCAAGCATCACATTTATTAACATAACTGTGGGCATGCTTGAAGATAGTTGGCCACAAAAAACTAGATCTAATAATTTTGTGTACAGTAGTCTTAGCCATGTAGTGACCTCCACATGCACCATCATGCATCTATTCCATCAAGATTTTGGATTTGTCAAATTCAACACATTCGATCAATACTCCATCATTTCTCCTCCACCATAAGTGTCCCTAAATTATTGCATAATTAACAGCCTACAACTTGACTGTTATTTTCTTGTTTTCATCCATGTTAGGAGGTAACACCATTTTCTACAAATATTCAATAATGTCCTTATACCAGTCGCAATAATCCATATCACAAATATAGGGCCTTTGGTGTTCCTCCAATATCTTTATGTGATTGGCATCCAAATTGCTTTGAGCCATGAGCTTTGCAAGTCCCATACCCCTGACCAACTTTGTAATATGGATATCAATGTTAAATTCTTGGATCTTGTTTATCCATCTACATCTCCTTCTTGACACCTCTTTCTGGACTAAAATATCTTTCCCATCAACACTAGGAACATAAGCAATCACAAATCCTCCTACCAAATAACACCTAAAAGATTTGATATCTTTGACTAAAGCATAAGCTTGTTTTTATGATATCATATTTAATTTCTGTTTCTTGCAAGGACTTACTGAAAAAGGAAATTGCTTGCTCAAAGCCCTCTGCATTCTTTTGTAATAGTACTGCAACAATGGTGTTACATGAAGCAAAGGATAATATTTTCAAAGGCTTACCATAATCTGGTGTTCTTAGGAATCGAGCATCCTTGATAGCTTGTTTGATACCTAAAAAATCCTTGCAAGCTTCTTGATTACACTCTACCTTGGCTCCTTTCTTCAACATCCTTGAGATTAGAATACTGGTTTCAGCAAAGTTGGTAATAAATACCCTCAAAAAATTTACCTGTCCAAAGAAGGATTGAATTCCCTTGACATTATTAGGCTGAGGGATCTTTTCAATTGCATCTACCCTTTCAGGGTCAATTGTTACTCCATCTCTAGACATAATATGCCCTAAAATCTTTCCCTCTGTTACCCCAAAAAACACTTCTTTGGGTTAAAATAAACCCCATACTCCAATGCTCTTAAAAAAAGTTTCTCAACATGACCACAATGTTGTTCCTCTTTTTTTGAATAGGCAGTAAGGTCATCATGGTATACTACTAGAAAATCATTTATAAAATGTGCAAATGCTACATCCATAGCTCTTTGAAATGTTGCTACAACATTTGTCAAACCAAAAGGAATTCTGACATACACATAAGTACCCCATGGTGTTGTGAATGTAGTCTTGAACTACTCTAATTCCTTGACCAAGACCTGATTGTACCCTAAAAATCCATCCGACATAGACATCAACTTTGATCCAATGACTCTTTGTAACATAGCTTCCATGTTAGGAAACCCATAGTTATCCTTTAATGAATTTATGTTCAAGTTCCTGAAATTTACACAAAGCCTAATATCACCATTTTTCTTTCTTACTGGTACCAAATTTGATACCCATGTTGAATGTCTTATTGCTTTGATTATTCCAGCATCCCTCATCTTCTTTAATTCTTCTTGTATCTTGGGCGCTAGGGTGGGATTGATAGGTCTTAACTTCTGTCTGAAAGGCTTTGTGACTTCCTTTAAAAGAATCTCATGTTGTAAAAGGTCCTCTCTCTATGCCTTTAAGTCATCATAAGACCATAAAAATACATGTTTATATTTATTAAGAAGGTTAACCAACAACTCTCTAAGTTTAGAGGACAACTTCTTACCAATGTATACCTTCTTAGGAGCTTCATCTGTCCCCAAATTTACTTTCTCCAAGTTCTCAAGCTTGTTCAGAGTCCTTGTGAAATATAAATTGTCCTTATTGTCAAAAGCTTTCTCAAGCAAAATCAATCCTTTGGGAACTCAGTTTGACTTCAAATGCATGACCTCTTTGCCAAAAATAGTATCCTTACCATACATAATCTCTACATACCCACTGAAGTCCATCTCTTTGTTTCCAAAATCTGATTCACAATGCAAAAATTTCAAAAAATCTAAATCATCTTCAAAAACTTTCCAAATTTCAATATTATCTTGAATAGAAGGCCTAGATTGAACTTCAATCCTAGAAATTTCTTCAAAGGTAACATCTCCTGGTTGTAAATCAATGTTGGCCAACAAGTCTTCTATTTTATTTTGATCCCTATCCATCTAGTCAATCCCAAAAGCATCAAAATTTTCTATTTCATCCCATACAACATTCCTATACTACTTTAGTCTCTGATTTTTGCAATCATATTTAGATCTTACTTGAGAGATCACGAATTTAGAGTCTCCAATTACCCTAAGATTCTTTATGTTGTGTCTTGAAACCAATCTTAATCCAATCAACAAGGCCTCATACTCTAAAATATTATTAGTACATGTGAATAACAAGGTGAATGAGAAATTGTACGTCTTACCACTAGGAGTTATTTTTAGAACTCTTGCACCTGCTCCTTCCTTTGAGCTTGCACCATTAAAGTACATTGTCCAAAAGTCATTTTTGTCTACCACATTATCTTTTTCTTCAGTGAATACCACATTCTGATTTTCTACCCCATCCTTCCCATCTTGCACTTGGAAAGACCCAATGTGAGTATCCAAGAAATGGTTCATATTGTTTTCATTAATTTCCTCAATTATGTGAGGATTTCTTGTTTCTCTAGATACCTTGACACCCTAACCAGTGATATCAAAGGTTGCAAATGAGAGATCACATTGAATACTCCCTCCCATTATTGCACTCCACTTCCTTGATAAGAGCATTCTATAATGAGGAGGCATGGCAACAACTAAGACACTCATGGTTAGTATCTTCTCAGGGCATGCAAAAAGTCTATAAGGTAGAGACTTAATGGTACCTATGATAGGTACTTCTCTAGATTCTATTTCTTGAAACATCCCATGAGGAGAATAAACTTGTAGTCCTAAATACTTCATAATTTCTGCTAGCATAACAATATTTGATGCCCCAGAGTCTATCAGGAAATTCTTTATCCTTTTACCATTTATGACCAAAGTTATGAAAAATTGATCTACAACTCCCAAAAGAGTGCTCATGTGATGTGTAGTTAAGAAAAGTTGAGGGATCTTTGAGACAATCACCTCTAATTCTTTTACCTTGTATTCTAATTTATCTTTTGATTTTCCCATTTTATCAACTTCTTCCTACTCATGCATTCTTGTAGAAGAGATGCTACTCACCCATGTTAAAGTTTTTTCTTTGTGTTCATCAATCCTCATCATCTCCAAGAGTGGAATCTTGACTATGATTTGTGACAGCAAATTCCCCATATCAACTAGAGTATATTTCATGTTTACTTCATCTTTAGGCTTAGCAACATAAGACCTATCTGATTCTTTCCTAGCAGGCTTCCAATATTCTCTTCTACCCAACTTCCCTGACACTCTCCTATTTGTTTCAATATTCACTTCTATCTTATATGCATCTCTGAGAGTTCTGGGATTCTTATTTCTAAGGAGGTAACCCATTTTTGAATCAAAGGCATTCAAATAGGTGGCAAGACAAACCTTATCATCAAGCCTTAAAACTTGGAAAAATTTATAGATGGCCTTCTGAAATCTTGTATTAAATTCAGCAACATCCTCAATCTAATGTTTCTTGATGTTATTGAACTTATTTATTATAAAACCTTCATTTTTCTTATCACCATATTGTTCCTTAAAACATCTTTCTAACTCATCCATAGATGCTATAAATCCAAAAGACAAACTCCTAAACCAGTCCCTAACATTTTCAACTAGAGATTGCACAAATAGCTTCATTAATACATCCTTATGCATGATCTCATAGTCATCCATCATATCAATAATTTTTTTTAGATGTTCCTCACAAGTAATAACATTATTCCCATCAAACTTGGGAATTTTATCTCTAATTTCATTTGGAACTACATTTCAATAACTATGAACATCAATGAAAGAAAATTATTTGTACCTTTCTACATGAGTTAGTCTCCTTGTAAGAGGGTTGTCATCTTGAGAAGAAGATGCCTTGGCATGTGATGTTGTAGTTGCTTCAACACTAGCAGTCCTAGAAGTCTTCCTGAGAAAATCCATCTTCTTTATTTCTAGAGAAGTAGCCTCCAACTCCGCCTTTTCAAGCTCTTTAGCTATGATTTATTTTTCCATTCTATCCCTTTCTAGGTTATTATCCAACTTGGACATCCAATCTACATTCATCTATTTGAACACTTGTCACCATTTTCATACCCTTATTTCTTGGTCCTTGGGTAGTAAGAACTGGCTGGATGACAGGTTCCTCTTCATCTTGTTTAGTTTCTTTAACCTAGTTCTTTGCTTCCAACCTCAATGATTGCCATTTCTTTTTCTCAATCAGACTTTGGTCATGTCTAATCTTATCTTCTTTTTCTTTCTCTCTTCTCTGTCTGATGGAAATTTTCTCATGGATTCTCCTATCTAGTTCAGCAATCTCTTCTGCCACACTATCACAATCAGGGAGAGTAGTTTCAGATTCTGCAATTTCCTTCTCACTAGGAGAGTGATAATCTTCATAAGCACCCAATCCCAAATCAGAAGCCTCTTCATACTATGATGCATTTCCTTCCTGACTACACTAGATTGGCTCATCTATTCTTGTGTTCTCCACTTGTCTCTTCACCCAAGCTCTAGTGTTCATATGACTCATGTCAAGAAAGTGTGTATGAATTGCAATATGTTAATCAACAGTGTTGTAAAGAAATCTCAGAGTCACCACCCAACAAGTTAGGAAAATACAACACTTACCAGAATGAAAATGGTAGAAAATCACTCACATAACCCAAGGTAACACAAGGTACTCTATACTTTGAATGGTCAACTTACTCATCAATTAGGACACTATACTACACTCTATCCCTAGCAGAGTCACCATTTTGTTTTGTGTTTGAAATGTTTATGCTATTTAAAGCTACCAATATGCCTTGAGAGTGATTTTAGGAGTGGTTATCTCCAAGTATGAAATCTCTACAAGGCAATTGAACCAACTATAGGGACAATACTTCTCTCTACACTTTTGGCTCTGCAAAACCAAGGTTGGTGTACCTAATCCAGATAATATACAACTCCTTACAACTTTTTATCACTCTGGATTACAACAACAAATGATGGTAAGAAAGTGCTAAATACTAACCAAGAATTCATTGACTCTCTATTACCATGTAGGACATAGAACCAATAACCATATTATATGAAGCAACTTAGAGATGGTTTTGATGTAAATATGAAGAATATAACCTGATCAAATCAAACATGTACCAAAAAAATATTTACTTGTTCATGCTCAGTGCCTTATCCATTGGGCAATCCCACAATGGAGAGAAGAAAACAAAAACCCACCTATTAGCAAAGATTCATAGCCATAAATACAAGCAACTCAGATTACACACTTCTTATAGGATCCTTATGTAGACAAACCAAATGAGTTTATATCATTTCTAAAGCACATTTAATTTGATCCTAGATAAAAAATTATGGAAAAAAACATATACATTAACAACTCAATTGTATGAATCAGAAGATCTAAAAGTCATAAGGAGACACCAAGGAGAGTCTTAAAACTCAGAAAACTTGTATTAAGTATGATGAATCAAGGTTTGCAACTATCTGATTGAAGATAACACCATTCAATAAAGTACAAAAAACTAATGAAATTTCTATCTTCTCTTGAAAAAAGTCTAAACAAATATGATATATCCTTGGGACCAACAATTTTGGAACTTCTAAAATAGAAAAAGGAAAACCTTAAGTAGAAGGATGAAAACCTAGGATAGGGTTCTCAAAAATTGTCCCTCCAAGCAATCAATACAATCCTATCTCATAGGCTGATCTTTCTCCAAAAGATCACTAAAAACATCTGTCCTGACAAACCACTTGATAATTCGCAGATAAATGATCTATCTCATTAGTGCAGAAGAAACATAGCATGGGAAGATACATTTCAAACAAGAAAGTAAACACAGATCCATAACACAACCACTTTGTAGTAAATGTGTTCACACCCATAGAGAACATCCCTAGCCACTAAACAATGCCATTAAGACTGATCATGACCCAAGAAGACCTCGAGCCACTCCTCTGCAAGTCTGAGAACACACCACCATACTAGAAACACACACAAAGATTTAAAATTTTAAAATAAAACTACAACGAATAACTCCTCTGGCACAAAACACATCAACGGATGAGATTAAGACCTTTTTGCAACTTTAAAATAGAGCCATTAATGAAATTTTAGTAACACAGGCACCAAGTAAAAATAAAAGTTAACTTTGCCCAGTCAAACTACATTGACATCCACATGGAAACATCCCACTATGCCTCGGAACCACCTGTCCTTCTTTTTCTACAAAAGCCCCACACTCTTAACTGCCAACTTGGATGCACCAATATTTTCACACTGCATGATGCTTATCTTCTTTGCATCTTTGGGTTAAAAGAATCAGCGTTGGATCTCAATCTATCTTTTAAGATCCTTTTCCATTCATCGCCACAGATCACCATCTAATTTGATCCATGTTTTTGGTCCCCCTAACCATCTTTCCAATTTCTCCATGTGGCACAACCTTACTTGTTGGAACCTTTGTCACATGCCCATCCAATCTGGCCTACCACCTATCAATCCTACCACATGTCACACTTGCACCATTTTGCAATCCAACTGGACCTACCATGACTCAAACTACACCATTGCGCCTTGCTACCATCTGTCACCTCACAAAACTTGTCATCTAAGTGCAAGCCCACAAAATTATCCACCTTGTCTGCTAGCTGGCTACCACTAACCATAGCACTTTACAAACCATCATCCAAAAAGGCACTTTCCTTTCGACACTTAACCTATTGCGGGCTTGGGTATAAAAACATTAAGTTACTTCACCGCATGACCAATCTTGGATATATGACCTTAGGCATCTAAAGAATTAAACAAACTAGTGAAGACACAAATACCTAAGAGACTATTCTGACTCCACAAATGTGAGAAAAAGGGAGCACAACATGGCTACAACACCTCTCTGCAACCCTCTCAAGTAAAAATAGATAGGAAATACTCTGCAACATTTGAAAGTCTGCCTTGGAAACCCTAGTTTCTTAAATAGTCCTAATAAAAGGCTTTCCTATTCCTGCACATAAAGAAAAAGGGGAAAAGTATATGGAAAGGGGCTTGCCTTGGTCAAGCCCCTGTATAGGAATCAACCTTGAAGGAGAATTTAAATTTCATATGGAAAGTACTATAAATAAGATAAATGTAAGCATTCACCTTACATGAAAAACCCTCATGGACATGGATGTTAGGATCCAATTAACCCACAGAGTTGTTTTTATGAATGTTTGAGATGTGGAATCAAGGATTTCTTCACAAATTCAATGGAGCTACACTTTCCAATCCTAAATCTTGAAAGAATGTACGCTTGTGGATCTTCTTGCTAGCTTGACAATTCCTCTACTTGGCCATCATGGGAAAGAAAATTGTATTAATTAAATATGATTTCCTTTGCTTGAATGGATCTTGAAGAAATTAAGACTTGGAGATCTTCAATTGGGTGCTTGCCTTCAAATCTTGAATCCAATTCCTTAATTGCACAACTTGAATTGCTTGAAATCTCAACTATATTACACTTGAAAGATATCTTACTCATTTATATTATGTATATTAAAGTTTCCACCCAACCCCTCAACTGCTCATGATACCATCTAAAAACTCAAAGTGCTAGAAATGTTTTATAATTTAGAGGTGCATCTTACTAGTCTCTTATATCCTACTATGTCTAAAGTTAAATCAAGAAGTGGGTTGAACTAGAGAACGGTAAAATATTTCTCTCCAGTCTAAAAGAAACAAAGCTCACATTTTATTTCCAACAAATCCTATCTAATTTTTTAGCTGTATTATTGAAGCCTAATCTCCTATAGGTCCAAGTGAAGGAATCGTTATTTAGGTGAATATACTTAAACTAGCATATTTCCACCCAATCTTCAATGTCTTTGTGAGATTGAATTTTTCTACCATTCTCTCCTCATTTTTTACTACTATGAAGTATTATAATAAAATCCTATCCAAGAATATGAAACTTTCTTTTAAAGAAAGGCTAAAAATTTATTGAAACTGTTAGAATGATTTAGAATAACTGAGAGGGGGGGTGAATTAGTTATCCTCAGGTCAAGATGTACCAATTGAAATTTTAAACACTTCAACCAATTTAGATCTACTCAAAAATACACTCCATCTCTATAATATATAATCAATAGCATAAACTTGCAGTCCACTATCCTAAAGTAATCAACTTGCAGAATATAAAACTCTTAATAGTAAAACACATTAGATAAAATTTGCACAAGTATGACACTGGGATTTAACGTGGAAATCCAATAATGTAAAAATCACCTGTAACATGCTACCAATCTTCCAATCTTCTAAAGTGAGCTCTTGGAGGAGCCAACTCTGCTAAAGGTTACAATATACACTGTTAAATGTGACCCTGTTAAAGGAGTTAATCACCCTGTTAAAAGTGAGCCTTGTTAGAAGACTTAGATCATTCCATTATAATATCACCTTGATTAAAGGATTTACAATATGAGTGCTAAGTAAACCTTGGTTAAAAGGATTTCAACTGATACAATGGTTAGAAAGTAATAGTAGATTTGATTTGAAACGTACAACTCACTTTGCAAATACATATCCACTTTTGATCAAATGCTAATTCACTGACTAGCCTCCTTTGTCATCTCTATCTCTTAGATCTGCTTGGAAATCCATCAAGAAATCACCATTGGGCAGTCCTAGACTTCTCTACTCAACCTTCTCTACCTTCTACTTAGATTTGTCAATCAACTTAATCAACCTCTCTACCTATAACTTGCAATTAGGTTAATCTTATACCTCTATGATTAGCTAGCTCGATATTTTCTCTCTTAATTATCACCATAGATCTTAGGGTTTGGTTTTATCCAATGAATCCATCCAAAATTTCATTCTCCTTCTACCTTGTAGAGTACATATCAAATCGCCATCTTGAATCCATACATAAAAATGGTTAAACATATATTAAATTCTCATTTAATTCTTCACAATGATCATCCTTATTGTAAATACACTTTACATATCCCAAGAATTCAACTATCTCGGCTAGGATCTCATATCTTTCTCAAACAGTTAAAATACTGACACTAAATCATCACTATGTTCTTCTACTCAATCATCACTAGATAACTCAGTAAATACTAACACTCTGTAAATGTTGATTCTCAGTCAAAACTAAATTTTCTTGGCATGTAATGGTGCTCGATCAACACTCACATTACTTGACACAAACTGCACAAACGTAAGTTTCTTAATCTTCTACTCTTTTTCTCCATCAAGACTAAGCTTTTAATCTTCCAATCTTCACTTGGTGTTAAAGCTAAACAACACATACCATGCCAAGGTGAAATCTCTTCAAGTACCCATTGTCGTTTCATGTAACTCAACCATTTCACTAGGTCTTCTTGTTATCTCCTCTTTTCAAATATTCTTCATCAATCAATTGATATGGCACCTTACTAGATAGAAATTGTCTTACCAGTTAAGGTTTGATATCAATGACAATATAGAAATTGTTTCAATTGTACCTTCTAATAGAAACAACCAATGAAGAGTACAAGAAAATCAAGAACAACTAGCTAAAGGCCAACACAACAATCAATAATCACCTAAAACTCCCATATATTTTGTAATGTCCTCAATAACAAGGTCTTCTAGTAACTAAGAATACTCAAGAGACAAATGACTCCAATCCTTGACATCCCATGTCCCCATGTTTTGAAAATCTCATTTAGCCAAATAATCTTCCACCTTATTTTATTCACAAGGGTTATGATCAAAGGTAATATAGTCAAAATATCTACTTAGTCTAACAATTTGTTTGGCCACACCAACTAATTGCCAATTTTTTCACTCCAACTCTCACTTATTCAACATATCTACTACAACTTAAGAATCATATTCTCAAATTATATTCCACCATCCCAAAGCACAATAAGTCTCCAAAGCACAAAAAATAGCTAGGGCTTCCATAAATTTATTAGTATGATGACCCTTATACTTAGAAAAAAATAATTGAACCACCCTAGAATATTCTCTGCTAATTCCCCCAACCCCAACATGCCCAGGATTGCCCATGGAGGAAAAATTAGTATTAATCTTCAAAACCTCATGAGGAGGAGGTTTTTAACAACCCTCTCATTGCACCTTTTTCCTACCATGGTGAACCACTCGAGATGGAAGGTGTGGGGTCCTACAGCCCTCCAAACCTAACCTCTAAATAATAGCCAAGTCTCTAGGTTCCACATTTCTAGATAAATCACACTTGGATAAGAGAGTTTCCTTCTCTACTATTAATTCTCCTCCAAAATTGATGACTCATCATTTCTTTACCCTAAAAAATGCTTCTATTTATTTCCAACCAAATTTATCAGAAAATAAAAGTAGGGCTAATATCCCACGTAGTATGCAAAAAAAATGTTTGATCAAGAGGGTACCTCAACCAGTCCCAAAACTCCACCAAGGTAGAAACATTAAAACAAGGTGTGGGTATTTGAAAACGTTTATGCTATCTAAAGCTAAAAATATTCGTTGAGAATGATGTTAGGAGTGGTTAGCTCCAAGTATGGAAGTTATGCAAGGCAAATGGAACAACTATAGGGACAAGATTGACCTCTACACTTATGTCTCTACAAAACAAAAGTGGGTGCATCTAATCAAGATAACATACAACTCCTTACAACTCTTTATCACTCTAGATTACAACAAAAGATCACGGTAAGAAAGTTCCTAGGCATTCATTGACTCTCTATTACAATGTAGTACATAAAAACAAAGCCATAGGATGTGAAACAACTTAGAGATGGTTTTTATGTAAATTTTAAGAATATAACCAAACCAAATCAAACATGTACCGAAAAAATATTTACTAGTTCATGTTTAGTGCCTTATCCATTGGACAATCCCACAATGCAGAGAAGAAAACAAAAACCCACCTATTGGCAAAGATTCATAGCCATAAATACAAGAAACTCAGATTATACACTTCTTATAGGATCCTTATGTAGACAAACCAAATGAGTTTATATCATTTCCCAAGCACATTTAATTTGATCCTAGATCAAAACTTATGGAAAAAAACATATACATTAACAACTCAATGCAATAAATCAGAAGATCCAAAACTCATAAGGAGACACCAAGGTGAGACTAAAACTCAGAAGAATTGTACTAAGTATGATGAATCAGGGTTTGCAACTATCTCATTGAAGATGACACCATTCAATAAAGTGCAAAAAATAATGAAATTTCCATCTTCTCTTGAAAATAATCTAAACAAATCTGATATATCCCTAGGGCCAACAATTCTAGAACCTCTAAAATAGAGAAAGGAAATCCTTAAGTAGAAGGATGAAACCCTAGGACAGGGTGCTAAAAAATTGTCCCTCCAAGTAATCAATACAATCCTATCTCGCAGGATGAACTTTCCCCAAAAGATCGCTAAAAAGATCTATCCTGACAAACCACTTGCCAAGCTATAGAGAAATGATCCATCTCATTAATGTAGAAGAAATGCAACATTGGAAGAGACATCCCAAAATAGAAAGTAAATAGAGAGCCATAACACAATCAGTTTGTAGTAAATGCATTCAGACCCGCAGAGAACATCCCTAGCCACTAAATGGTGCCATTAAGACTGATCACAACCCAAGAAGACCTCGATCCACTCTCCTGAAAGTCTAAGAATATGCCACCATACTAAGAATGTGCAAAGAGCTTTAAAATTTTAAAATAATAGTACAACGGCTAACTCCTCTAGTGCCAAACACATCAACAGCCAAGATTAAGACCCTTTTTCAACTTTAAAATAGAGCCATTGATGAACCTTTAGTAACGCGGGCACCAAGTAAAAAGAAAAGTTAACTTTGCACAGGCAAACTACGTTAGCATCTACGTGGGGTAAGTGCACAAATATGGGGGACCAAAAAGGGGTATAAGATGCCACTTTTCTTTTTTCTGAAATCAAAAACTCTGAACTTCAATGAGAAATTGAGGATAGTTATAGACCAAATTTTAAAATGTGACAAAAAAAGAGTTGTTTGACTCCAAATCTTGTTTCTAAACTACTAATTCATTTTAGAAATGGTGGAGATTAAGGCCCTCAAAAAGGGGGAGCACAAAAAGTAGTCCTGGCTTTTGTGAAAATAACATAACATAGCGTCTGGTGTGCTCCCCCTAACATGTTAACTTTTTTTTTCTAAAAAATTAATCGCTCTAGTGAGAAATTATCTAACGCCACTTAGTTTATCCCATATTTTTCTACTAATTTTTTGATGAAAGTGTATTTTTTGCCATTTTTCGAAGTGGACACATCCTGAAAATGTGAAATTTTTGTGTGCTCCCCCTAGAAATCATTGAAAACTAATTGAAAACCAAAAATTCTTTATTTAAAAATTGTGTAGAATGGAGTCTAGTTTCTGAAAATGTAATTTTTTTTTAAATTTGATGAACGAGCCAAAATCTGAGCCCAAATGAATACACGTTGGTTTTAAAAAAAAATCAGACATACTTAGAAAAGAAATTAGAGATGAAAAGCTTAACATAATGAGAATTCAAAATAAATTACATGGTTAGATAACTATCAGAGAGATCTACAATATCATGCTGTAAGATTTTATCATTATTCAACCACATGCAAACTTGATAGGGAGCACACAAGAAAAATTCTTATTTGTTCCTAATTTTTCTAGAAAACATGTTTTAGACCTGTTTGAATCCTCCAAGCCTTTGGGTTGGAACTCCAAGGAAAATCCAAGCCTTAGGCTTGGTAAATTTCAATGTCGTTAAAAGCATGCATGTCGTATTGGCCGTCCGTGCTATGAAAAATTATGGTTTACATAGCGTGTGCATCCTATGTAAACCATAAAGACTCCCTAAGGGAGGGACATACAAAGCGTGAGAAGGTGGGGAAGAGAAATAAAAAGAGAGAGAGAGTGTGTAAGAGATAGATGCATAGGAGGAGAGATGAAGAGAAGGTGAGAGAGAGGGAAAGAGATAGGTGAGAACAAGGAGAGAGATTAGAGATAGGTGAGAATGAGGAGATAGATCTACAATATCATGTCATATGATTTTTTTGTTATTCAACCACGTGCAAACCTAACAGGGAGCACACAAGAAAAAAAGTTATTTTTTCCTAAGTTTGTTGGAAAACACATCTCAAACCTATTTGAATCCTCCAATCCTTTGGGTTGGAACTCCAAGGAAAATCCAAGCATTATACTTGGTAAAATTCAATGTCATTAAAAGCACGCATGTCATATAGGGTGCACGCGCTATGAAAATTTATGGTTTACATAGTGCTTGCATCCTATGTAAACCATAAACACTCCCTAAGGGAGGGACATACAAAGAGTGAGAAGGTGGGGGAGGGAAATAGAGAGAGAGAGAGAGAGAGAGAGAGAGAGAGAGAGAGAGAGTTTTTGTGGTCGAAGAGATACATGTAATGAAGTTTTAGATCAATAAAATTTAATTCAAAGCAACTTGCTTGTTTTTTCCCATGACAACACAGCTTGTGTTTTGGTGTGAAAATAGGTATTATTTTAAAAAATCCAGGATTGCCTACGCTCTCACACCTCTTTTTTTCAATGTGTCTTGTGGGAGAAGCTTATCCTTGTACCATATGTATCCATATGAAGAGAATGTGAGAGAGAGGGAGAGAGATAGGTGAGAATGAGGAGAGAGATTAGACTATGTGTGTGTGTATGCCTGAGCTCTCTCTCTCTCTCTCTCTCTCTCTCTCTCTCTCTCTCTCTCTCCTACCTTGTTACCCNCTGTGTGTGTGTGTATGCCTGCGCTCTCTCTCTCTCTCTCTCTCTCTCTCTCTCTCTCTCTCTCTCTCCTACCTTGTTACCCATCACTCATTTTTTCATTTTGTGTCTCACATAGGGAATACACCCTATAGGGCGTACGCCCTATAGTGCATACACCCTACAGTGTGTACACCCTATAGTGCGTATGCCCTATTTAAGAACACAAAAAAATGGTAAAAAAGGTAAGAAACTCATGAAATAGGCCCACTTTTAACTGATACTACCTATGTTTTAGAGTATGTTCAACAAATATTCACTTTTCATGGTGTTGAAGAGCACAAAGAAGTATATTCTATCAATTTGCAATAGATTTTTGTTCAAAAATCAACATCGAAGTGTGAAAGTAAACCATTCTTCACCAAAATTGATCCATTGAGGTAAGTTTTTTATTGTTTACGTGTGAATTGTGAATAAAGAGTCTTTTTGTTTATAATTGCTACGATATGGATTTGTTGAAGAAATAATTTGACATATTGTAAAAGATTTATATTATAATTTTCCATACATTTATATTATATTTTGAGTTAATAGAATTTAGATTGATATTATAAAGTTTCACTTCTTGTAATAGATTGATATAATAATTTGAAAATTGTAATGAATTCATATGTAGTAATCATCATCATGCCAAGGAAACGAGAAAAGACTCTAACACCACAAGAACATGAAAGAGACAAAGAGAAGAAAAGGGAAAGAATGAGACAACTTTGTGAACACAAAAAATTGCATACCATAGAAGAAGATTTTTTTTTGGATGAGGAAAATGAAACATCAATAGAAAGTAAGCTATAATTTGAATTGGAAACAAAAAGGAAACGGAAGAGAAACATGTGTGCAACAAGACAATTGAATTATGAAGATGTATGCACATCATCTATGAGTTCCCAAGTTGATGATACACCACCATCCAATGTTGGAGACACACCCTTGTATCATCTTGAAGGCACACCATTATATCATCTTGAAGGCACATCATTATCTACATCCAAAGATGTAGGCACAACATTGTATCATGTTGAAGGCACACCATTATCTATATCAGAAGGTGTAGGCACAACATCATGTCATGTTGAAGGAACACCATTAACATCTCAAGTTAGTGAGGATCCATTCTTTCACATCTCAATTTGAAGGCACATCATCTTCAGTTGAAGGTACACAATTGACACCTAATGTTGTTGATGTTTGTAATGTTGAGGCCACTCAACAGTTGAAGAAACCTCCTAAAAATGTTTACATAAAGAAAAATATTTGATTGATATTGATACTAACATTTTAAAATAAATGCCTGACAAGATTCCCAAGCATACTTGTCAAAGATATGCCATCTATATTTGGAGATTATTTTTTGAGAATTTAAATATGACAGGAAGATGTCAACTATTTGTTAAAATGATGAGAAATCTAAAATTTAGGCCCATGATGAATATTATTGGGCTAAGAACAATGGATGAGTCAAGTGAAAAATCTATTGTAAAGAATCTAATGACTGCATATGAGAGTGTGGGTTCTACATCACTCACAAAAGATAGTAATGTCACCTGACGTGTACTTACATCAATAATAATAAGAACTCAAATGAAGAAATCTTGACTCATTAGAAAGACAAGAAAAGCATTGAAAATAAGTAAAAATTATCTAATGAGAGCTGTGGGAAGGCATCAAAGAGTGGAAGATCCAAATAAAAATGAGTTATGGGCATTTTCTGGTAGACTACCGTGGAAGGATAAATCAATTGTTGAAGCTTTAAAATCTGTGATTGAATACTTTTAGAAGAATGACACATGAGTATGTCCCAATCAACGAGTTGTTGTAAGAAGGAGGATTGGTAGTCAATTCTGCATTACACATCCGAAACATTTTTTGGATTCAACTCAAACACAATTATTTGCAAAATTTATACATACGTATCCTCAATTTAAAATTAGTCAAAGATATTTTGAAATGGCTAAACCTTTTTCGGTGAAGATAAATCACAGACGTGCAACTTGTTTTTGTAGGGTATATATTGAATTTTCTAACCATTTTGATGTTTATAAGCATATATTTATAGATTTGCATTCTAACAATGTTTTGTAGGATTGTACCATAAATGACCCACCTACATCTTCAAGGGAATTAGTTACTATAATTTTATGTGAAGAGAAGATGGTCAACAATTTGACAAGCTCATATGCTTGAATGTTACATGCATACATTGTGGTGGTTTGAAAGATTTGACAATTCGTCAACATATGGAGAGTACACATGCAATTGGGAATGAAAAAGTGGATTTTGGAAAATATAAGATAGCCACATATGCTCTAAAAGATGGAAAGGAGGCTAAGATGTGATTTAGTAATTAAAAAGATTCCAGTGTATGAGTTCATGAATATTTTTCATGATAGGATTGTGTATGAGTATGCAAGGCATGCACATAGAGGTCGATGGTTAGATATGAAATTCAAGTTGTCCATTGACACATTCCCACTTGATACCATTATTTTAGTTGTTGACTTCACAGAGAACTACACTCTACAAACACAAAACAAGGTACAAGAAAAGTATTAAAGCTCTCAACAAGTTTCTATATTTGTTCACATAGCATTTATGCCTTCACCTGATAGTATAGAGTAGAACATGAAGATATTCAGGGAGTATCATTTTTACATCAGCGATGATCATTAACATTCTATAGAGTTTGTACACATTTTCTTTCATCTATTTTATGGTGATTTGAGTAATAGGAGAATATCATATCGTCGACACATTATATAGTCAAACAATTTTGCCTCACAATTCAAGAATTCTCAGATGTTTTATTGGTTGACCAGGATAGATACAAAAACTTATATTTATTATATGTGGTATTTTACAAAGGATGGTGATAGAAAGGGAGAGCATGATGGTGCATGTGCATGTATAAAAAGCACCTTAGCACGCAAAGAATTAAAGTACAAAGAACAAGCAACATTGTCGGATGTGATATTTATCATCCAGTGGTGTAATGCTACAATGCGTCCAGGTAATGAAGGTGAGTCTACGGTTCATAGATTTTTTGGGTTGATAGATGAAACTAACATTGCACCATACGAGGATTGTTGTACATTAACAGGATCAAGTCAACAACACTCTTTTATAAGTTCTAATACATATTCATGTTTCATCCACACATAACATATGGCATGCTTTTGTTCATCATGCACATATAAAGATTGGGATGGGTGTGAGTCAAAGGGATGAATTGATGAATGGTCTACATGAATTTTGAGCCCACTTGACTACTTTTGTCCCCCAACAACATTGCAACTGACACAAATGGAATCATCCATTGACTATGACCATTTTTCTGATCTAGTACAACTGGGTAAATTGTAAACTCTCAAATAGTCTCAAATTTAGTACTTTATTGTAAGTATTCATTAAATTTATCTCCTTATGCTTCTATCATTGCAGACCATGTTTATGATGTTATTGCACTTGAAGACAATGACGAAATGATAGATTATTATTTGTGTTATTGTGTTGAGGCCAAAAATAAATTGGATCACTCGGTTATAGATGATGAAGGATTAGAATACCCTATAGGAGAAGTGGTTGTAATTGGTAGATGTCTTAGATGGTATTGTATGAAGAACCCTAGGTTGTGGTTGTTCGAGGATTGGGAGACACACAACAAGATTCTTCATTATTCCAACCTTGTCGTTGCATTAAATGTCCATTTGACCAAATATGGAGGAAACCCACACAATATAACTCTTTGGAATGTGTACGCCTCTCTCTTCGATTCCAAAAGCTTTCCAAAGGCGAGGGTTAGTAGCAAAGGTTTCACAAATGAATGCAAATCAAGTATATAATGACTACTAAACGAATAATAGAAATGTGAGCAATAAAATGTACAAGCAAGAGAAAGGAAGACAAATAAATGCAAACCCCACGATGCTTGAAGCTTCTATTGTTTTTCTCTACTCCTTCCGAAATGTTGTTCTTGATGCTCAGTATTGGCTGGGCAACGTCTATGACTTGAGAAGCATCGAGAATTTGATAATTGAAATGTGTGTGTGTGTGTGATCGCAAGATGGCTTGAATGCTAGAACCAAACTGACGGAGTAATGGCGCACGAGAGCTTTGAAATCTTGGATCCTTCAAATGGTTATGAAGGGTTTATTATATAGGATTTTGTGATGATATGAATGGTTGAGATCAATCCCAGTGATAGAGAGATGAACGGTTGAGATCAAAAGGAACTAGAGAGGTCCTCAATAAACTCCACCTCTTCATTTGGTAAAGAGGAGATAGAGTTTGGTTAACTGAAGAGCTAACTATGAGTTGCCTTTTTGAACTGAAGAGGTGGGTGAAGTTACCCATGTGGACTGGAGAGATGGGTGGAGTAACCCATGTGATCTAATTGGAGTTATCTCTTTGAA
>MU228100.1:715031-726992 GCA_018584345.1 Thuja plicata
TTAATTAATTAAGGTTAATTAATTAAATAAAATTAATTATTTAATTAATTTTGGGAATTTGATTAGATGATTTGGGGAATGAATTTAGAAGAAAATAGATGATTAATTAATGATTAAAAAACCATTAGTTAATAAATTAAAATTAGTGTTTTTAAAGTAAAGTCGCAAGCCTATCCATTTTAGGGTGTCTACAACAGGTTCGCGACTCAGACCATGAGGCAATACTTGAGACAATAAAGGGTAGGGAAGATCCGGCTGGTTCATTGGACTAAAAGTTAATCCAAAGTGTTGTAATGTCGAATCTAGTTGAATGCATGTCCATATAACATGTATATTTGTAAAGGAATTAATTCCCTTGAATCCACATTGGGTGGACTGTAAATTGCTCGTGCATTACCCCATATGTGTAATGAGAATTTTGTAAGATCTAATAACAAATTTTCTCTTCTACTTTTTGGGGCAATACCAAAGGTTTTATCTTGTAAAATCTTTCCTCCTGGTGCTCCTAATGAGCTGAGTTGCAAACATATTTTTCATCATTAATTAAAAAAAACATGTTCATGAAATGAATTCTAGAAATATATGTTAAACTTATTTTCATGTTTCATGCTAGCACATTCTTTGTATATATGTATTTATAAAAAAATCATTTAAACTATCAAACCGTACATTAAAATCATTTAAAAATCAAGAAACCTGCTTGTCCTAGCATCAAACCATCTCCGCTAACAACTCCAAAATGTCAGGTGAATGCTAGGAATGACTGTATCACAGAGGTGGAGTGGCTCGAATGTTGCTGACCTCTATAGAGACAAGTGTCCGTCAAGGTGCACCAGGAAAAAAATTATCGATCTTCAACAGTCTATTTCTCAGAGCTTGCATGGGGTATCAACAATCTGTCAGGTGCTACAAGACCATGTCATGGAGGCCTGCTATAAAGTATCTTAAATTCTAGAGATTTGCTTCCATTTAAATTTGCCAACCCAATCTCAGTTGATGCAAAAACTTGTAATGTTGCGTAGTTGAAAGCTGAGACATTGCATATCTTGAAAACCGCTTGTCCTGGCATCAAATTGTCTCCACCAACAACTTCATAATTCTAGGTGAATGCTAGGAACAATCCTTTTATGGAGGTGAAGTGGCTCAAATGTTGCCGACTGTTATGGAGCTGAGTGTACCTAAAGGTGCACCAGGCAACAAAATTGCTGATCTTTAGGAGTCCATTTCTAAGAGCTCACATGGGGTATCAAAAATTTTTCAGGTGCTACAAGACCATGTCATGGAGTCCTATGATAATGTATCTCAGATTTTGGAGATTCGCTTCCATTTTCATTTGCCGACCCAATCTCAATTGATGAAAAAACTTGCAATGTTGCTTAGTTGAAAGATGAGACATTGCATATCTTGAAAAATGCTCATCATGGCATTGAATCTTCTCTTCCAATAGATCCATAATACTAGGTGAATGCTAGGAATAACCCTTTCACATAGGCAAATTGGTTCAAACATTTCCGACCGCTATGGAGTCAAGTGTCCCTCAATGTGCACAAGGAAACAAAAATTTTGATCTTCATGAGTCCATTTATTGGATCTCATGAGGGGTATCAACAAGACATTAGGTTCCATAGGACCTTTTCATGAATCCTTGCAATAACCTATCTCTGATTTTTGAGATTCACTTCTATTTTCATTTATCGACCCAATCTCGGCTGATGCAAAAACTTGCAATGTTATGCAGTTGAAAGATGAAACATTGCATATCTTGAAAACTGCTCATCCTGGCATCAAACCATCTCTACCAATAGGTCTATAATTATGGTTGAATGCTAGGAAGGACCCTATCATGGAGGCAAAGTGGCTCAAACATTGTCGATGGCTATGGAGCCAAGTGTCCCTCAAGGTGCACCAGGCAACAAAATTGCCGATCTTTAGGAGTCTATTTCTCAGAGCTCACATGCGGTATTGACAAGCCATTAGGTGCTACATGACCATGTCATGGAGGCCTACAATAACCTATCTTTACTTTTGGAGATTCTCTTTCATTTTTATTTTCTGACTCAATCTTGGTTGATGCAAAAACTTACAATGTTGCGCAGTTAAAAGTTGAAACATTGCATATCTTGAAAACCGCTCATCCTGGCATCAAACCATCTCCAATAACACATTCAATTTGACATGTAAATGCCAGGAATAACCTTGTTATGCTTCACAACTCATTTGAACATTTGGGACCACAATGTACTAGTACATCCCTTAACATTCTTGTAGTGCCCTAAACAGGTCTAGGTGGTCAAAATGCTCCAATAGAACTAAAAAATGGGTAGGATTGATATTTTTTTATCTTATATGAAGTATTATCACTTCATTAAGGTGTTGGAATGAAAATTACGAGTCTAGGTTTATGAAATGAAACATGCATATTCTCATTAAGTATGATTAATTCAGTAACAATATACATGGATACACGTGCAAGCATAAATATAAGGCATAAGAAATTTACAAAGCATAAGACATCCACATAAACATAAAGTAGTCTACATCAATACATATGATATATTTGTAGATCATGAAGAAAAATATATATGTCCAATAATGTCATAGATAAAATATGTCTAATAAAGTTAAATTTGCATCCTGAAAGCCAAATGGATATAGAACATGTCACTTATACAATATACAAAAATATGTCCATTAATTCTATATTGGCATACAATAATTATCCCTAGTCTATTCATTTCTTAGAAGGGGAAGAGAAAAATCCCAGACTATCTTCGATCGTCTCATCGATGGAGATGCACTACTCTTTCGAGTTTGCTCACTAGTGCTCCTGTCTAAACTCTTCTATAGCTTGAGCTGATAAAATAACAAGTATAAACATCAATAACTAGTATACGTATGAATTTAATTATAGGATGACATAAAATAGATTATTTTCTTACCACTACCAAATGGTCACTATGTACATCCACCGAAGGGGCACACTGACAATCTAGAGTAATGAGTCCCTACAACAATGATCAAAATAATATTTAAAATACATACATGAATATCATTAAAAATTTTGATACAAACTATTATAATAAAAATTCTAATTAAGTAATCTCTTTCATAACTTGGTCAGTGCATCACTAGCTATAGCTGCAGCTACATCACAATTCAAACTATCATGAACAAAAGGAAGAGTATTTGTTGTCAATAACTCAAAATGAAACAACAAGAGTATTATGTAGTTATAAAGAATACCTATAATATTTTACAACCCCACTAATTAATAAATGATACCTCTATGAAGGTGCCACTGCATCCTTCAATGTGCGATGTCGATGTCTTAGCTCCAGCATTAAACTAGTGCACATGTATGGTAATTTATAAGACAACCATTAATATAAGAACAAGCCACTGACTTGTTAATTATAATGCATTATTACATATATACCTGTGGACTAAATGATGTCATCACAAAACCAGGTGAAGGAACTTTGACTCTAGATTTTGATCATAATTTGTCTGCTAATTTATTTACTCATTCATTTATAAATTAAATATAATCAAGTACAAATCAAATTAACGTGAAAATAAACATAGCTCAACTAAATGTGAACGAGGCCCTTCATTTTTTAATGTCAATGTTGATGGTCCAGCAGTGAACCAATGTACATGCACAATAAGTTATGAGACAAATATCAATATAATTATAAAATAATCAAATGCATACTTTAAAAATTGTTTTATTCGATACATACTTGTGGAGTTGATGACGTAGTGTATAAGGGTCATGTGGGATCATTGCCATTGTAACTGACACTCTTTCCCTGAATTTTCATCATAAACAATAGATACTAATTTAATTAAATTCTTTCATTTAAAAATGAAATATGATCAAATAAATTCAATGAACTTGCAAATATTTACCTGTGTATCAATGCCAAATGTTGCATTGAGAAAATCATTAGTCATCAGTCCATCATCCTCTTGCTCTCTCTCGAAAGAACAAAATGTGCATAGGGATCCACAAGAATGACAAAAATGACTCCTTGCAGACTGACCATGGTCACCCTCAACTGGAGGAGTGATGCACTAAATGAGAGTCTATGTCAGAGCACTAATCGTGCCTAGTGTATCCACCTCCACATGTTCCTTCACATTGGAAGGAATACTAACATGATCCACCCGTGGCTTTCCACTGGGAAACCTAGGTGCATTAGGGTCACAACATGTCATAGGTCTATCAAACAATGACCCATAACCTTGACCTGATTTATGAATCAAATTACAATACCTGGTGTGTACAGTATTGTCAAGTTCAATATAAAAACCAAAAGACTAAAAATAGAATTGCAAGCCAAAAAGTAATCCATTCTATTCGAAATTGGAGTTTATAAAATATGATGGATCCCAAGGGTCACTAGAATGCCCTAGAAATGAAATGAAGAGTCATCATAATGTTTATTACAATTAAACTTATTAAAGCTACCAAAAATTTCAAAAAACTATATTAAAATTTAGGCCGACTTGGAGAAGGCATAGCTTTCTATTCCAAGGTCTGATTTGCAAGCCGCTTAATTGATTGGAAAGATAATCCAAAGTAGGGTCTCAAAAATTCCACATTGAAAATTGGATGTAGGCCCGAGAAGGATGGAAAATTAATTTCAAAAGCATTCTCACCAACTTGCTTGATAATAGTATATGGTCCATAACGAAGAGGATGAAGCTTCCTATTTGGTTCATGGAGGAGCTCTTTCTGAAGATGTAACCATACCTTTTCACCACCATGAAAGTGATGAGGAGTTCTATGTATATCATTCCTTTCCTTATACTTATGATTACTCTGCTCCAAAATCTCATGAACTTGCTGCTGTAGGTGTCTAATGTTCTCAATGAATTTTTCTGCTTTATCTACCTCCTTGTCAGCATTTAATAAACTATTATATTGAAAAATTGGTAGGGCAACATCCATAGGTGCCAATGGATGATACCCAATACAAACCTCAAATGGACTATGCATTGTAGTACTATGGAGAGCACATGACTAGATGTGTTGCACGTAGGGTAAGCTTTCATCCCATGTGTGAGGATGTTTTGAATGATACATCTCTAGGATATGAATGATCATTTGATTCACCAGTTCTTCCTGTCCATCTATTTGGGGATGGAATGTTGTGGAATTTGTCAATTTTGTGTCTATTTTATTCCATAGAGCAGACCAAAATTTGTTGATGAACCTGCTATCCCTATCAGAAATAATGCTTTTGGGAAAACCAAAATGAAACCAAACATGTTCAAAAAATAACTTGGCAGTCTCTTATGTAGAAATCATCTTTTACATGCTACCATGGTAGCCATTTTAGAAAACCTATCTACCACAACATACACACAATCATGCCCCCGCCTGGTAGTTGGAAGCCCACACATAAAATCCATTGAAACAGACTACCATGGCTTATCAGGAATATGTAATGGTAAGTATAGACCCAAATTAAGGTTTGTTATATTTTCTATTGCATAGGCTGCACAAGATTGTATATATGAAATTACATCTTGCTTCATTTGTGGCTAATAGAAATACTTTTGAAGGATAGCAGTAGTCTTTCCAATACGAAAATGTCTTGCAACATGGTTGTAGTGAGCTTCCCATGTCATTTTATTTTGTTCCTTAGTGGGTACACATATATCACCAACATGGAAAAGTAACCCATCCTACAAGTGAAAATTAGAGATACTTTCCTTCTACCAAATTACTATAGATGTTAGAAAATTCAGGGTCAATACCATATAGTTGTTCCCATGTGGATGATTGATGACCACATGAATCCAAAACCATTGTCAAACCTACAATTGGAGGCCTACTCAAATAATATTCAACTTTTTTACTGCTTCATTTTTTATGATGAATGTTGAGGTGAAATTGTTGTAGATAAGCTGACCACCTTTGATGTCTGTCATTCTGCAACTTCCCTTGTGTTTTCAAGAATTGAAGAGGTTTATGGTTTATATGTATAATAGTTTCCTTGCCCAGTATATAATTTTTCCATTGTTTGTAGGCCTGAATAATAGAATACAACTCCTTGTCATAGGTGGGATACCTATGTACTGTATCAGAAAATTTTTCAGTATGATAGGCAACAGGATGCCCATTTTGTGTGAGTACTGCACCAATAGCATAATCAGATGCATCAATTTCTATTTCGAATAACTATTGTAGATCTGGGAGGACCACTACTCATGCTGAACATAATCTTTTCTTTAACTCTCCAAATGCTTGGTGCTTTGCCTCTGTCCACTAAAATTTTTCTTATGCTCCAGGCCTTAGTGATTGATTGAGAGGACATGATATATGTGAGAAACCAAAAACAAATTTGTGATAGAAGTTGGTTAAGCCCAAGAAGGTGTGAAGCTCTATGACATTTTAGGAGATAGCCAATCTCTGATTATTTAAATCTTTATTGGGTCAACATGAACACCCTCAGTATCAATGATATACCCTAAGTATTTAATACTCTGCATAGCAAAAGAGTGTTAATATGAATTCAGAATAACTAAGAGAGGGGGTGAATCAGTTATCCTTAGGTCTAGATGTGCCCATATAAAACTTTAAATCAACTTCAACAACTTAGATATGCTCGACAGTAATAAACAATAAAAGTGTGCAGTTTACTGTACTAATGAAATAAACTTGCAGAGACTTAACAGTAAAACACAATAATATCATTCACACATTTTGACACCATGATTTAACGTGGAAACCCAATATGGGAAAAACCACCAGTAACATGCTACTAAAATCTCACTCTTCTAAAGTGAGGCCTTGTGAGGAGCCAACCCTGTTAAAGGTTACAAAACACACTGTCAAATGTGACTTGGTTAAAGGATTTAATCACCCTATTAGGAGTGGCCTTGTTAGAGGACTTAGAACATTCCAATCTGAATTTCACCTTGTTCAAAGGATTTATATAATGACTATTAGGTCAACCTGGTTAAAGGATTTGTACTGTTACAATGGCTAGAAAGTAACCAGTAGGTGTGATCTGATACATACAACTTACTTTGCAAATCTAGATCTAGTTTACAACTCTAATACTAATTCACTAAGTGGCCTCCATTCTCATTTCAAACTTCAAATCTACTTGGAAATCCGTTAAGCAATCTCTATGCTTCTTTGTTCAACCTTATTTGCTTAGGTCTTGCCAAACAGTCAATTAACCATGCAACACTTTGCATTCCCTATGACATCTTAAAAATAACTATAGTAGGTTATATTATACCTCTACATCTAGGTTAGCTAAATCTTTTTCTGCATATCCAAGATCGTAGATCTTAGGTTAGGTCAGATCCAACGGATCTTTCCATCTTTACATTTAATTTACTTCTCCAATACAGTCATTAATTAACCATTGAATCCTCGTGCTGATAAAAGTTTTCCATGTATTAAATGAATATGGACCAATCTTAATTAATAATGCATATCCCAATAGAATCAATTATGTCAGCCATAGATCTCAAATCTCATCAATAAACAAAATATTGATGCTCGGCATTCCATTGTCTCCCTCGGCATTTCACTGGCGTTCGGCATCATCTTTGCTTTTCTCGGCATCACCTTTCACTTTGCTTGGCATCGACTTTGCTTTGCTCAGTATTGACCTTCTAGTGAACTGTCAGTGCTAGATAAACAAGGTATCACTTTGCCAAAGTGCCAAATGATCAAGTACCCTTGTTTATACTCATAACTCAACCATTTCCTTGGTCTTCTTGTTATCCCATTCTTTTCAAATCTTCATCAATCAATGGATAAGGTACTCAAACATACATCAGTAGTCTCACTAGTTAAGGTTTGACATCAATGACAAAATAAAAATTGTCTATATTGCAGCAATATTTCCAACAATCTCCCTCTTTGGCATTTATGGCAACACAAAACTATAATACAATAATTTCCAAACAAAGTTACCAAACAATCCAAAAAGTGTCTGTGTTCCTGATATGAAAAAATATTCACTAATGTCTTCACCTTCCTTTAGACTCCCTTTGTGTCTATAATCACACTGATGTTTTCTTATTCAACTCCCTCTTTCAGTAATATCTCCCCTATATCTATCGTTTACCTGTTGTTTTAGCAATAATCTCCCTCTTTGACAACAATGCCAAAGATTGACATCTTTATAATGCATATTCTTCAGTTCTAATCTTTGTATCATGTTGTTCCTGTCATCTTTGTATATGACTGATCTACTTATCCGTTCTTGTTTTCCACTTCACAATTTTTAGGCAGCATCCTAAAAATGTGACTTACTGTGCATCAATGTGTCAAGTCTTCTGATTAAAACATTTGATACAACAGTACCATTCAGTACTTAGTTATCCTCAGCTAGGGGAATTACCCCCAATTTACCTCTTAGATACCCATGAGCATCCTTGGTTAACACTTTTGTAAATATGTCTGCCAAATGTTCCTTAGTGTTCACATATTCCAGTCTCAATTCCTTCTTCTGTACCATCTCCCTCAAGTAATGATACTTGATAGCTATATGTTTTGTATTAGAGTGCATTACATTATTTTTACAAACATTAATGGTACTCATGTTATCACAATATATTACAACTGGTTCTATGAACTCCTCTTTCATACCTTTAAGTAGTATCTTCAACCACACAATGTTTGAACAGTTAACTGTTGCTGCTACATACTCGCCTTCAACTGTAGATTGTGAGGTGCAATTCTATTTCTCGCTTGTCTAGGAAACTAATCTTTTCCCCAAAATAAATGCTCCTCCTATGGTGCTTTTTCTATCATCAATATTACTAGCCCAGTCAAAATCAGTATAGACCCCGAGTTCAAAATTTTCATTCTTTTTGTAATATAGACCATAGTCTTTTGTACCTTTCAAATATCTCAGAATTCTTTTTACTGCCATAATATGTGTCTCTTTTGGATTAGCATAAAATCTAGCAACAATTCCAACTGCTAATGCAATATTAGGTCCACTGTGTACAACATATTGTAGCTTACCAATCATTGATCTATACAGTGTTTGATTTACCTCTTTTGTATCATCATTCTTTGTCAACTTCTGTCCAGTAGCCATGGGTGTACTCACTACTTTTGAATCTTCCATACCAAAATTTTTTAGTATCTCCTTGATATATTTTGATTGTGTAATATAGATAACATTCTTCATGTAATGTATTTGTAGTCCGAAAAAGAACTTTATCTCACCAAACATAGACATTTCAAATTCAATTTTCATCTCCTTTGAAAATGCCTTACATATCATATCTTGTCCACTGAATATGATATCATCCACAAAAATTTCAGCCAATAAAATTTCTTTACCTTGTTCTATATTTAAATATAGATTATTGTTGTCATTTATCCTTGCAAATCCAATATTCATCAGATAATTGTGCAATCTTTCATACCATTCTCTTGGTGTTTTCTTCAGTCCATATAACGCTTTGTGCAGTCTGCAAACCATGTTCCTCTTACTTGGGTCAACAAATCCGTTAGCTTGTTCAATATATACTTCTTCTTCTAGTATCCCATTTAGAAATGCAGACTTCATGTCCACTTGATAGAATTTAAATCCTTTGTAGGCTGCATATGCAAGTAGAGTTTTCACACCCTCCAATCTTGCAATTGGGGAGAATGTCTCTCCATAGTCAATTCCTTCCTCTTGTGCCTTGCATACCAGTCTTTCTTTATTCCTTGTGACCTCTCGATGTTCATTCAACTTGTTTCTCAATACCCACTTGGTACCAATTACATTTTTGTTTTCAGGTCTAGGTACTAGTGTCCATGTCTTGTTCTTTTCAATTTGGTCTATCTCTTCATTCATGGCTTGAATCCAGTCTTCATTTTCCAAAGCATCTTTTACAGCTCAAAATCACACAACAAACATGTGTCTTCTCTTGATTTGCTTCTTTTCATGACTGCAGAATCCTTGGCTCCTATGATTTGATCAGGTTTATGGTGCCCTCTTACATATTTTTCCAAAGTAGGCTCTTTCTCAGCTTCATTTTGATCATTCAAGTTCAGTTTAGGGTGAAACTGTGACTCGACATCTCCATTAGATAGCTTAGCAATCACTTCCTATTGCCTGACAATGTCGATCTGTGTCTCGGCAAGTGCAGACTGTTGCTCGACAACTTCATTTTCAGTTTCATTAGAATCCTCTTCTTCAGGATATGTGAATGATCTGTAACTTTCAGGCTCAATCTGGCTTTCAACTTCATTTTCTTTCTGCATATTTATCAATTCTAACTTTTACACTTTCCACAATTTTGTTAGTGTTAGGATTCAAGAATTTGTATGTCTTACTTTTAGTAGAATATCCAAGAAATATGCCTTCTTCTCCTTTAGCATCAAGTTTACCATTTCTGTTATCCTTCAGTATAAAATATTTTATGCTAAAGACTTTTAAATAACTTACAGTAGGTGCATATCCATACCGTAGCTCATAAGGTGTAGAATTTGTACCTTTCTTGACTTGTACTCTATTCAGGGTATAAACACTTGTGCTTAAAAATTCTCTCCAATATTTATTTACAACATTTTCTCCATCATTAATGTTCAAGCACAGTCCATGATAGATCAATTTCTCCTTTCAGCTATACCATTCTGTGGTGGCGTCCTAGTTGTTGAAATCTATATTTTTATCCCTCGGTCATTGCAGAACCTGTTAAACTCATTATAAATAAACTAACCTCCTCTGTTAGATCTCAGACATTTTAGGCTCTTACCTATTTCCTTTGCAACTTTTTCTAGGTACCACTTAAATAACTGAAATGCATTAGATTTTTCTTTGAGAAACATAACAGTCATCATCCTAGAGTAGACATCTACAAATAGAATAAAATATTTGGCTCTACAGTAACTTTTCTCACCAATAGGTCCACAAAGGTCAGTATGAACTAATTCCAAAATATTCTCAGAAGTATGAGTTTTTCTTTTAAAACTAGATTTATTCATCTTGCCCAACTGACATTGCTTACACATTGCATTCTTAGGTTTCTTTAACTTAGGCAGCCCTCAAACCTTTTTTAATTTACTTATGCTTACCAAGTTATCAAAGTTAACATGACATAGCATTTTATGTCATAGCCAAACATCATTGTATTGTGCAAACAAACATGTCTCTTCAGCTAAATCCAGATAGAACAAGTTACCTTTTGTTTTCTCGCCACCTCCAACTAGTTCTCCGTTGGCGTCACAGATCTTTTCTTTCCTGTGATGGAATTCAACTTTGTAACCAGAAGTGTTTATCTATGAAACACTTGACAAGTTATACTTAAGATCATCAACCCAGTATACATCATCACATCTAATCTTATTAGTCAATTGAACTGATCCTTTCCCTTTGACTCTAAAGGGTGTGTCATTACCAAATTTGACATATCCACCTTTGCATTGATCTAATGTTTCAAATTTGTCCTTATCACCAGTCATGTGATGTGAACAACCACTGTCAATAATCCAATGATTAGATTTACTCATATAATAAATTAGTGCAGTTTTCTCATCATTATCAGAATCATCTTTCATTGCAACATACACTACTTCTATATCATTTTCATCAGATTTTTCAGATTCACTTTCAGAAGCTTCTTTAGTTATATAGCAGGATTTATTACCTTTGTCTTTGTAGTCCTTGTACTTTCTGTAGTCTCGGTCATCCTTTCTGTCCTTATACTTGTTGTCCCTTCTTTCATCCTTCTAATTCTTGTCAGGGCATCTAGAAGCTATATGACCAACTGGTGCAGGAGAACCAGGGCTTGGAGGAACACCAAGGGGGTCACATGGATGACCTTAAGAATTTGAAGACTAGAATGAGGCCTAAAAGGCCATTTATTAATGTAATTGGGCTATTAAAGCCATTTGGAACTCATATTGAGTCATTTTGATTAAGTTGTCAAGATGTTGCCATGTTATGCAACTAAGGCCTAATAAGGCTATGTAATGGGGGT
>MU228100.1:730201-775562 GCA_018584345.1 Thuja plicata
TAAGAAGGGTTTCATGTTCCAAGTTGGGAAAAGTCACAAAAAAATCATTAAAATTGACAAAATGTAATAAGCATGGATTAGAAAGATCAACGCCAAGAGGTAGTTTTTGGGTAGTTAAGGAGGTTGGAATCAGTTCCCATGGGTGGAAAAAGGATAAATACATTGTAAAAAATCATAAAAGGGGGGGTGTAGTCGGTGTATGGAATTTTAATATCAATTCAATAAAGGATTTCTGTTTACTGTATGCTTTGACAGTTTTCTCAGTGGTTATATGCATTTGTTCATAGCCTAGATGATTTCCATTTGAATATTAATTTATATGACATGTTAGCTCACTGAGTTAACAACATTTTTGCTTTTGTAGCACGTGATTTGGTTGGAGTTTGACGGAGATCTTGTTGTTTGAGTGAGACTGCTCCAAACCCTCCAAACAGGGTAACCCGAGAGTAATAATGTGATTTACTTTAGGATCCACATGGAATAAGCCTCTCATCTTGGGAAGTGATGAGGAGGGGGATGTATTCTAACTATCCATGAAGTTGCAAGATTCCATGCAAGGTTTTGGCACATTTTTGAAGCAGTGGAAGGTGACTGGTTATGAGGAAATGAAGGAATGATTGTTATTGAAAACACAGTCTTAGTACGGGGGCCATATCTCCAAATTTAACCGTTGGATCTTTCTAATTTTCATATATGTTGGGTAAAACCTAGTTATTCCAAATATCACTAGAGGGATTGAAGAAATATTTTTTGGTTCAAAAGTTATGGGCTACTGTGTACGGGTCTATCAAGTTGGCAGCAAGGTGGTAGTTTTGGAATGTATTTTCTATTTTATTGCATAAAGAAGTTTGGATAACTTGTGTTCAAGTTGGTTGGAGTGTGTTAAAGAATTTGGAAGGACCATAGGTGTCTATATATATTGGAGTCAAGTTTTGGTCAGGTAAGGGATAATTTCAAAACAAGTGACTAAAGAGGGGTGTGTTGAAAGATTGTGTGTGTGGACATTCATAAGCAAGTGGAAGAGGATTAGAGATTGAGAGTTCAGTGATGGGGAGGATTGTATTCAGGGTGTGGAGCACAAATGTATTAGTTGTGGATTGACCATTTGTAGGTCTTAAGAGTGGGTGGATCCATGTGAGTGATCCTAGTTGGTAGACTAAAGAAGTGTTTTGACAAAGTAATCACTTGGCTTTGCATCACCAACTTTGTTATAAGAAAAAAAAATAATAAGAAGGTTACCTTTGAATTTTCCTTTTCCTCTTGCTAGTCTTCCTACCATAAGTGCCTCAAGCTCTTTAAGATCATCATCTTTGGTGTCGCTGTCACTGTCCACACATTTCTTTCCTTTCTTAGATTTGTTGATGGCCAGCTATGACTTGAATGCAGTTTCAAACTGGTTAAAGGATTTGTACTATTACAATGGCTAGAAAGTAATCAGCATGTGTGATTTGATACATACAACTTACTTTGCAAATCCAAATCCAGTTTACAGCTCTAATTCTAATTCACTGAGTGGCCTCCATTCTCATTTCAAACTTCAAATTTTCTTGGAAATCTATCAAGCAATCTCTCTACTTCTTTGTTAAACCTTCTTTGCTTAGGTCTTGCCAAACAGTCAATTAACCATGCAACACTTTGCATTCCCTACGACATCTTAACAACAACCACAGTAGGTTATATTATACCTCTACATCTAGGTCAGATAAATATTTTTCCATTTATCCAAGATCGTAGATCTTAGGTTAGGTTAGATCCAATGGATCTTTCCATCTTTACATTTAATTTACTTCTCCAATATAGTCATTAATTAACCATTGAATCCATGCGCTAATAATGATTTTCCATGTATAAAATGAATATGGACCAACCTTAATTAATAATGCATATCCCAATAGAATCAATTATGTCGGTCATAGATCTCAAATCTCATTAATAAAAAAAATACTGATGCTCAACATTCCACTCTCTCCCTTGGCATTTCACTGGCACTCGGCATCACCTTTCACTTTTCTTGGCATTGACTTTGCTTTGCTTGACATTGACCTTCCAATGAACTGTTAGTGCTAGATAAACAATGTATCACTTTGCCAAAGTGCCAAATGATCAAGTACCCTAGTTTATACTCATAACTCAACCATTTTTTTGGTCTTCTTGTTATCCCATTCTTTTCAAATCTTCATTAATCAATGGATAAGGTACTAAACATACAGTAGTAGTCTCACCAGTTAAGGTTTGACATCAATGACAAAATAACAATTGTCTATATTGCAGCAATCTTTCCAACAAAGAGCACTTCTCAATTTTGGCATAAAGTTTATGTTGTTGTAGAGTTGAAAGCACTTGTTCAACACGTTGCAAATGCTCAGACCAAGTCTTGCTAAAGATGAGTAAGTCATCCAAATAAACAACCACAAAAGAATGAATGAATGGTCTAAGAACATCATTCATCAGCCTCATAAATGTTGCTGGGGAATTTTTTAGTCCAAAAGGCATAACCAACCATTCAAACAAACATTCCTTAGATTTAAATGTAGTCTTCCACACATTTGCTGGATCAATTGGTACTTGGTGATATCCATATTTCAAGTCAATTTTTGTAAAGAACTTATCTCCCTTAATTTGGTCCAACAAATCATCAATTCGAGGGATTGGATATCTATTTTTCAAAATGATTTTGTTCAATGCCCTATAATCAATACAGAGTCTCCATGTCCCATCTTTCTTTCTAGCAAGGACAACTGGACTTCCACAGGGTGAAGAACTTGGATAAATATGTCCTTTCTAAATAAACTCTTGAATTTGTCTCTTGATTTCATCATTTTCCAAAACTAACCTTCTATATATTGGCTCATGTGGTAGTGGTGTGCTTTGGATTAAATCAATAGAGTGCTTGACTTGACAGTTTGTTGGAACTCCTATTGGTTATTTCAACACACTATGACATTCTTTCAAAATTTTATCCATCTTATTTTTTTTATTTGTTGTTATGGCTACCTTAGCATGTGTATTAAAGACAACTGACTCTGTTTTTTAGGGAAAACCATGAGAAGAAAAAAATCTCTAGTTTGAGAAATTAAACATTTACATTGTTCAACACTAATTAGAGAAGCAGTTTGTGTTGTACATACCTCTAGTATTTGATACCTCTTCCCACCAAGCTTGATTTTAATACTATGTGGTCTGGATTCATACACTCCATGCCTCTGATACATGTAAGGTTGCCCTAAAAATACATCACATACATCGAGCAGTGCTACATCAAATACCACTTCATCCTTGAAAGGCTTGATTGAATATGGAAAATGACACTGTTGGTTTATTTGAATATCTTGTCCCTCATTTACCCATCCCATAGAGTATGGTTGTGGGTGTCTTTCCACTTTCAAATTCAATATTTTGACTGTCTCCCTAGATATCAAATTATTTTGGCTCCCACTGTCAACAATAAGATGTAGAGGCCTTCCATCAACCCACATCTTTAAATGAAAAAGTCTCTCTTCATCTTCATGATGCATTACTTTAGTAGTTGCAACTATAGCATATGGGTCTGCTTCTTTGACAAAATCATTCGCCTTTTGCTCAGAAGGATCTATTGGTGATGATTCAGATTCAGCTTCCTCTCCTTGTATTTATGTCATGAAATTTTTGATACATCAAAAATCCTGTGTATTATGGGTTGGGGACTTATGCATCTCACACCACATGCATGTATTTTCCTGTGTCTTTTTTGCAGCTCACCATTTGTTCTTAGGTGAGTTTGAGTGAGGTTCCTTGGTCACCTATTTTCCCGTAGATTTATTGTCACCTTCAACCCTTGGATTATTATTTGAAAAGTAGTCCCTCTTCTCTTTCTGCTTGAATTTCTCTTTAATTTTTGTAGCATATTTATAGGCACTTTCCAATGTCTCAATATTCAAAAATTCCATCTCTGTTTGAATATACCTGTGAAGTCCACTACGATATTTCAGAATTTGATGCTTCTATGAATCCTGAATACCAAGTTTTGTTGAAAGTGAATGGAATGTGTTGGTGTAATCTTGCATAGACTGATCCCTCTTCTATCGAAGCAGCTTCCATTCGATCTATTTTTGTTCATATACATCCTCAGGAAACTATGCTTCTTTTATGTATTCCACAAACTCTCCCCATGTGGGCTTGTTATCAAGAGATATTTCCAAGCCATTTTCATTAGATAATTCTCATTCTTTATTTGCTGATTTGGCTTCCTAGGCGCATTTCACATGGGTTTCAGCTTTGAGGAGAGCACATGTTATTTTTTCTGCATCTAAGAAATTATTTATGGAAAAGTATCTATCCAATTTTGATATCCACTTATCAACAACTTTAGCATCAACTTTTCCTTCAAAATTTGGGATGTCAAAATTTACCTGCAATTTGAAAGGGGTATTTCCATGAAACGTTGTTCTTGATTGAGAGGGTTGTTGATTCTGTAGGATTGAAAATTGACTCATTATCTCCTCTTGTTTCTTATTTAAAGCCTCTTCCACCAATTTCTTAATTGTATAGTCTGACATCTTCGATCATGTGCGCCTCAAAGGGGGATATTGTGACAAATCTTGTGTATCCAATCCTAATCTTTGGTAGGAGGACCTTGTGTAAATTGGCATAAAGGAGTGTTCCCACTCTGATATCACTGATCTAATTTATGAATCAGATTACAATACGTGGTGTGATACCTGTGGTATTGTCAAGTTCAATATAAAAACCAGAAGACTAAAAATAGAATTTCAAGCCAAAAAGTACTTCAATCTATTCAAAATTGGAGTTTATACAAATATGAAAAGGGTCACTAGAATACCTTGGAAATGAATTGAAGAGTCATCATAATTTTTATTATAAATAAACTTATTAAACTACCAAAAAATTTAAAAAAACTATATTAAAATTTAGGCCTACTTGGAGAAGGCATAACTTTCTAGTCGTAGGTCCGATTTGCGAACCGTTTACTTTAATGGAAAGATAATCTAAAATTGTAGAACCAGAATATTTGAATTCTCTTAGAGGATATAGGCCCAGAAAGGCCCCAAAGACATTCAAAAATGTAGTTTACTGGGACATAGAAAATACTGAAAAATTAGATTTCAGTATTTCCCAATTCCATCCTAATAACACCTCTACCCTGAGACTCTAGAAAGAAAAAATAATTTGGCACCTCCTTCAGGAAAAAATCACAATAGATTTTCTTTAGGAAATAGATAGGAACCTCATGATTGTTACAGGGAGGGGAATCAAAGACCATCCACATCTGTCCCAAAAGTTTGTTTTTATATCTTCATTCAAGCACCAATTAATAGGGAACCTCCTTGTTGTAGTTTTAAGAGTTTCAGTTTCCCCTGGCTTTTTAAAGAGTTTGCAAACGTCACCTTTTTTTATTTCTTTCTTTTTTTTTAATTAAGAGTAAAACAGTGATTTCTTTCTTTTTTATGCCCTCATATGATAATTTATTTGCATAATATTGTTTTTGTTCTTCTCTTTTGTCATGCCATAAATTTAGTTTCCCACTAACTAAACCTACGTGGGTCAAGGTTAATTCTAATTATTTTGAAAGTGTTTCCCTTCTAGGATTTGTAGCAATAGAATATTTTAACCTCCTAATAAAATATTTTATTTTTGTTTTCCCTCTTTCTATTTGGTTTATCAAATTTTCATGTGTTCCAAGAGGAGGTTTCTCGATTGGTGGAGGAAGTTGGGGTTCATTTTCATGGTTATTTACAACATCCATGTGTTAATGAGGAGAAGATGGAGGGTTTGGTTTGAGGATTTTCTATAGGGAGATCATTCCTTCCTGCAAATTAAAATAAAATCTATTTTAAAAGTCTAATTAAACATAAAATTTAAGACAAGAAACTTTGGCAATCAAATTTGATTGAAAACTAAAAAATTAAACCTAAATTTCAATGCAAATAAGATACATGGTTGTAGAATCACTTACCTCTTCTTTTGGTTTGACCTTGATGACATCATGGAGCCATTTTTTGCTTCAATTTGATAGAACAAAACCCACAATGAATTGCATATGTGTTATTTTTTTATTTCTTGGCTATCCGCGGGTTTGGGAAAACAAAATGAGCCACTTTTGTGGCTGCCCTAAATTTATATAAAACCATATAGGGCATGCACACTATAGCATGCATTCCCTATGGTTTAAATTTACCAAGCCATAGGGCATGCAGGCTATAGGGTGTGCGCCCTATGGCTTGGGCAATCCAAGCCATAGGGCGTGCGGGCTATAGGGCATGCACCCTATAGCCTACATGCCCTATGTGTGTATGGGGGACCAAAAAGGTATTTGGCACCTTTTTGGTCCCCCATGTTGGTCCATATACCCCGTGGAAACATCTCACTGGGCCTCAGAACCACATGTCCTTCTTTTAATGCATAGGTCCCACACTCTTTACTTCCAACTTTGATGCGCCAAGATTTTAACCATCGCGCGATGATTATCTTCCTTGGAACTTTCCTTCACGTGGTAGTGGATCACTGTTGGATCTCGATCTGCCTTTCATGATCCTTTTCCATTCATCACCATGCATTGCCATCTAATTTGTGATCCATATTATTGGTCCCCCTAACCATCCTACTTCCTGTGCCATGTGGCACCACCTTACTCATTGGAACCTCTGTCGCATTTCCATCTAACTTGGCCTACCACCTATCAAACCTACCACATGTCACACCAATGCCATTGCACGATCTGAAGGGACCTGTCGTGACTCAGACTATGCCATCATGCCCTACTGGCATTTGTCACCTCATAGAACTTTGAATCTGAGTGCGAGCCCATAAAATTATCCACCTTGTCTGCCAGTTGGTCGCCACTAACTGCAACACTTTACAACTATCAGACAAAAATGTGCTTGCCTTTTGGCACTTAACCTATTACAGGCTCGGGTATGAAAACATTAAGTTACTTTACCGCATGAACAATGTGGGATATATGACCTGAGGCGTCTAAAGCATAAAAAAACAAACGAAGACACAAAGACCTAAGAGACTATTCTAGCTCCACAAAGGCAACCAAAAGGGAACACAACATGGCTACAACACCTCTCTGCAACCCTCTCACGTAAAAAAGACAAGAAACACTATGAAACATTTGAAAGTCCGCCATGGAAACCCTAGTTTCTTAAATAGTCCTAACTGTGGTTCTGATTGGGGATGTATGTCTCTCACAGGCATAGCAAGGATCCAGAATCTCAGGGAGAAGCAGACCGCCCAAAAAATGGAAGGGAAACCAAACCTAAAAATAGAAAGCAGGAAACAACATAAGGAAAACCTACTCCTAAAACTATAGAAACCTATTAACAACTATTGTTCATGGATTTGAGACTTCAAGAGAAGTAAAATTTCAAGAATTTTCCATGAACTGGAAATTCCAAAACATTTCCAACCAAGTCCTTAAGCATATAAGAATTTGAACCCCATTTGTTGTCAATAACATATGGCCCAAGTCAAACAAGATCAAATTTACCATGTTTTCCTTTATCTTCAAGCCTGGCATTCCACATCAGGACCAAGTCATCAACTTCAAAACTTCTGACAATTGTTCTTTTATTAAACAAATTCTTATACTGCAACTACAACTGAACATTCTTTTCATGTGCACCCCTTCTTGATTCATCTATTTGTATCAAGTCATCCATCCTAATTCTCATATCATCATCCATCTCTTCATCATACTCTTGGAAAAACTTGTACATCTGCAGTAGATTGTTTTGAGGCAACCTAGCATGAATACCATATACCAAATTAAATGGTTCACAACCAATTTCTTTCTTGACTATTACTCTTTCATCCCACAGTGCTAACTGTAACTTTGAATCCCAAGCTTTCTTGTTTTTCTCCAACATCCTCTTAAGTATCTTGATGAAAATTTTATTAGTGGATTCAGCATGGCCATTCCTTTGTGGGTGATATGGGGATGAGTAAGATATTTGGATCCCATACTACTGGCATAAAGAACAAAACTAATATTATTTGAAACACATTGAATTATCCACCATAATACTCTCTGGACATCCAAATCTAGTCAAGACATTTTGTATCACAAAATCAATCACAACCTTACTAGTATCCCTTCTAGTGTTGATTGCTTCAACCCACTTAGTAAAATAGCCAGTTGCTACTACAATCCATGAATGGCCTCCACTTGACTTGTTTTAAATCTCACCAATGAAGTCCATTCCCCATTTTTGAAAAGGTGCTTCAACTACAACAGGCTTCAAAGGCAAGCTTCCCCCAAACTTGATCTTATCTGCAAATCTTTGGCAAGCATCACATTTATTAACATAACTGTGGGCATGCTTGAAGATAGTTGGCCACAAAAAACCAGATCTAAGAATTTTGTGTGTAGTAGTCTTAGCCATGTAGTGACCTCCACATGCACCATCATGCATCTATTCCATCAAGATTTTGAGTTTGTCAAAGTCAACACATTTGAGAAATACTCCATCATTGCTCCTCCACCATAAGTTTCCCTAAATTATTGCATACTTAACAGCTTGCAACTTGACTGTTCTTTTCCTTTTCTCATCCATGTCAGGGGCTAACACCATTTCCTACAAATATTCAACAATGTCCTTATACTAGTCACAACAATCCATATGACAAATATAGGGCCTTTGGTCTTCCTCCAATATATTTATTTGATTGGAATCCAAATTTCTTTGAGCCATGAGCTTTGCAAGTCCCATACCCCTGACCAACATTGTAATATAGATATCAATGTTAAATTCTTGGATTTTGTTTATCCATCTACATCTCCTATCTGACACCTCTTGCTAGACTAAAATATCTTTCATAGCAACATTAGGCACATAAGCAATCACAACCCCTCCTACCAGATAACACCTAAAATATTTGATAGCTTTGACTAAAGCATAAGCTTGTTTTTCCATGATATCATATTTAAGTGTTGTTGCTTGCAAGGACTTACTGAAAAAGGAAATGGGCTGCTCAAAGCCTTTTGCATTGTTTTGTAATAATACTACAACAATGGTGTTATATGAAGAAAAGGAGAAGATTTTCAAAGGATTACCATAATTTGGTTTTCTTAGGACTGGAGCATCCTTGATAGCCTATTTGATACCTAAAAAATCCTTGCAAGCTTCTTGATTCCACTCTACCTTAGCTCCTTTCTTCATCATCCTTGAGATTGGAATACTAGTTTCAGCAAAGTTGGTAATAAATATCCTCAATAAATTTACGTGTCCAAAGAAGGATTGAATTCCCTTGACATTCTTAGGCTGAGGGATCTTGTCAATTGCATCTATCCTTTCAAGGTCAATTCTTACTCCATCTCTAGACACAATATGCCCTAAAATATTTCCCTCTATTAAAAGAAACCCCATACTCAAAAGCTCTTACAAAAAGTTTCGCAAGATGACAACAATGGTGTTCCTCTTTCATTGAATAGGAAGTAAGGTCATCTTGGTATACTGATAGAAAATCATTTATAAAATTTGTAAATGGTACATCCATAGCTCTTTGAAATGTTGCACCAGCATTTGTCAAACCAAAAGGCATTCTAACATACACGTAAGTGCCCCATGGTGTGCTGAATGCAGTCTTGAACTACTCTAATTCCTTGACCATGACCTGATTGTACCTGTAAAATCAATCTGACATAGACATCAACTCTAATCTAGCGACTCTTTGTAACATAGCTTCCATGTTAGGAAACCCATATTTATCCTTTAATGAATTTATGTTCAAGTTCCTGAAATCTACACAAAGCCTAATATCACCAATTTTATTTCTTACTAGTACCAAATTTGATACCCAATGTTGAATGTCTTACTGGTTTGATTATTCTAGCATCCTTCATCTTCTTTATTTCTTCTTGCATCTTGGGTGCTAGGGTGGGATTGATAGGTCTTAATTTTTTTTTGAAAGGCTTTGGGCCTTCCTTTATAGGAATCTCATTTGGAAAAGATCATCTTTTTATGCCTTTAAGTCATCATAAGACCATGCAAAGACATGTTTATATTTATTAAGAAGGTTAACCAACAACTCTCTAAGTTTAGAGGACAACTCATTACCAATGTATACCTTATTAGGAGCTTCATTTGTCCCTAAATTTACTTCCTCCAAGTTCTCAGGCTTGTTCATAGTCCTTGCAGAATATGACTTGTCCTTATTGTCAAAAGCTTTCTCAAGCACAACCAATCCTTTGGGAACTCTGTTTGACTTCAACCACAGGACCTCTTTGCAAAAAATAGTATCCTTACCATCCACAATCTCTACATACCCACTGAACTCCATCTCTTTGTTTCCAAAATTGGATTCACAATGCAAAAATCTCAAAACATCTAAATCATCTTCAAAAAATTTCCAAACTTTAAATATTATATGGGATAGAAGGCCTGGATTGAACTTCAATCTTAGAAATTCATACAAAGGTAACATCTCCTGACCATAAAGCAATGTTAGCCAACAAGTCTTCCATTTTGTTTTGATTCTTATCCATCCAGTCAATACCACAAGTATCAAAATTTTCTATTTCATCCCATACAACATTCCTATACTTCTTTAGTCTCTGATTTTTTGAAGCATATTTAGATCTTACTTGAGAGATCACCAATTCAGAGTCTCCAATTACCCTAAGATTCTCTATATTGTGTCTTGAAACCAATCTTAATCCAATCAACAAGGCCTCATAATCTACAATATTATTAGTACATGTGAATAACACGGTGAATGAGAACTTGTAAGTCTTACCACTAGGATTTATTAATAGAACTCTTGCACCTGCTCCTTCCTTTGAGCTTTCACCATCAAAGTACATTATCTACAACTCATTGTTGTCTGCCACATTATCTTTTTCTTCAGTGAATAACACATGCTGATTTTCTACCCCATCCTTCCCATCTTGGACTTGGAAAGACCCAATGTCAGTATCCAAGAAACAATTGATATTGTTATCATTAATTTCCTCAATCATGTGAGAATTTCTTGTTTCTCTAGATAAGAGAATTTTTTGTTTCTTGTTTCTTGTTTCTTGTTTCTTGTTTCTTGTGACAATCTTACTAGTGATATGAAAGGTTTCAAATAAGAGTTCACATTGAATACTCCCTCTAATTGATGCACTCCACTTCCTTGATAAGAGAATTCCATGCCGAGGAGGGATGTCAACAACTAAGACACTCATGGTTATCATCTTCTCAGGGCATGCAACAAGTCTATAAGGCAGTGCCTTAATGGTACCTATGATAGGTACTTCTTTATAGTCCATTGCTTGACATCTCCCATGAGGAGAATCAACTTGTAGTCCTATAGAATTCATGATTTCTGCTGGCATAACAGTATTTGATGCCCTAGAGTCTATCATACAATTATTTATCCTTTTACCATTTATGACCAAACTCAAGAAAAATAGATCTACAACTCCCAAAAGAGTGCTCACATGATTTTTACTTAAGAAAACTTGAGGGATCTTTGAGATAATCACCTCTGATTCTTTTACCTTGTATTCTAATTTATCTTTTGATTTTCCCATTTTCTCAACTTCTTCTTGCTCCTACATTCTTGTATAAGAGATGCTACTCACCCATGTTAAAGTTTTTCTTTGTGTTCATCAATCCTTATTGTCTCCAAGAGTGGAACCTTGACTTTGGTTTGTAACAACAAATGCCCCATATCAATTGGAGTATATTACAAATTAGAAATGCCTTGCTTCAAAGTAACATTCTCATTTTCAACTTGAGTAGAACTCCTTGGCTCAATCTTTCTGCTATCTTCATGAATATATGGAGCACTTATTTATGGTGTCTTTACTTTCACCTTGTGGATAAAAATTGGATTATCAGGCTTATCTCCTTTCTTGAAATTTTTTTCTTGATACCTTCAATATGCTTTTATTTTCTTAGTGTTTGCTCAGTGTTTTCTCCTGCCTGTCTAAAATAAATATGAGAGGGTCTGCCATCAACATTTCCCACTGTTCTTCTTCTCAAATTGTAGTTACTCCTTGCTTGAGAAACCATGTCTACAGTAATTTGTGCAATTTCTTCATCTGAAGGTCTTCTTACTGCAAACGGTCAATTACCCCTTCTAGCATTGCACCTTAGTCATCCATTATTTCTTATTCTTCATTAGATTAAGACAAGTAGTTACCTGCATTTTCCTCATCACATTCTCCTTCACTCCTCAAAAGTGAAGAATTCATTGCGCAACCACTATCATCATATAGTTCATCCTCTTCTTCTCTTTCTTGTTGTGCCTCACTTGTAGATATGTTCAAAGCAATTGCACAATAATCAAGGTTGTGTGGGTATTGGCAAGTTGTGCACCATGAGACATCACCACATGTATTGACAGATTTTCTTTGCAAAGGATCAAGAGTCTTACCATTAGGCTTGTCATTTATTTGTGGGAAAATAGGCTTCCCATCTTTCCTTTGAGTAGTGTACAGATAGTTTTGCATCCTTGGCTGCCTATTAAAACTATTGGTGATAGTCCTGCTATCATTATTTGGAACCCTAACTGTCTTGTTTTCTACAGACTTTAAATATTTAATGGCACTTAAAATCTATTTCATATTTACTTCATCTTTAGGCTTAACATCACAAGATCTATCTAATTCTTTCCTAGTAGGCTTCCAATCTTCTCTTCTATCCAACTTCCCTGACACTCTCCTATTTGTTTCAATATTCACTTCTATCTTATATGCATCTTTGGGAGTTTTGGGATTCTTATCTCTAAGTAGGTAACCCATTTTTGAATCAAAATCATTCAAATAGGTGGCAAGACAAACCTTATCATCAAGCCTTAAAAATTGGAATAATTTATGCATAGCCTTCTAAAATCTTGTATTAAATTCAACAAAATCCTCAATCTGATGTTTCTTGATTTTATTCAACTCATTTAGCATAAAACCTTTATTTATCTTATCACCATATTATTCCTTAAAACAACTCTCTAACTCATCCATAGATCATATAGTGCCAAAAGACAAACCCCTAAACTAGTCCCTAGAATCTTCAACTAGAGATTGCACAAATAGCTTCATTAATACATCCTCATGCATGATCGCTAGTAATCCATCATATCAATAATTTTTTTTCAGATGTTCCTCACAAGTAATAACATTATTCCCAGCAAACTTGGGAAGTTTATCTCTGATTTAATTGGAACTACATTTGGATAACTAGGAACATCAATGAAAGAAAATTGTTTGTACCTTTCTGCATGAGTTGGTCTCCTTGGAAAGGGTTGTCATCTTGAGAATCATATGCCTTGGTATGTGATGTTGTAGCTGCTTCAACACTAGTAGGCCTAGAATTATTCCTGATAAAATCCATCTTCTTTTTTATTTCTAGAGAAGAAGCCTCCAACTCAACCTTTTCAAGCTCTTTAGCTATGATTTATTTTTCCATTCTAGCCATTTCTAGGTCAATATCCAACTTTGACATTCGATCTAATGGAACCTTGGGATTTATAGGTTCATCTATTTGAACACTTTTCACCTTTTTCTTACCCTTATTTCTTGGTCCTTGGGTAGTAAGAATTGGCTGGATGACAACTTCCTCTTCAACTTGTTCAGGTTCATTAACCTAGTTCATTGCTTCCAACCTTAGCGATTTCCATTTCTTTTTCTCAAGAAGACTTTGGTCATGTCTGATCTTATCTTCTTTTTCTTTCTCTTTTCTCTATGTGATGGCAATTTGCTCATGTATTCTCCTATCCAGTTTAGTAATCTCTTTGACGACACTATCAGAATCAGGGAGAGTATTATTAGATTCTGTAATATCCTTCTTGCTTGGAGAGTGATAATCTTCATAAGGACCCAATCCCAAATAAGAAGCCTCTTCATACTATGATGCATTGCCTTCCTGACTACGTTGAATTGGTTCTTCTATTCTTGTGTTCTCCACTTGTCTCTGATTTTGAGGGACAAACATATTTTTCTTTCCTTTCCTTGGATGACTATCCTTAGAGGTGTTTGGAAACTCATTCTCCATCTTGTCTTTAGGATGTCTCTTCACCCAAACTCTAGTGTTCCTATGAATCATTTCAAGAAAGTGTGTATGAATTGCAATATGTTAATCAACATTGCTTCAGAGAAATCTCAGAATCACTACCCAAAAAGTTGGGAAAATGCAACACTTACCAGAATGAAAATGGAAAACAAACACTCACAGAACACAAGGTACTCTATACTTTGAATGGTCAACTTACTGGTCAATTAGGACACTATACTACACTCTATCCCTAGCAGAGTCGCCATTTTGTTTTATGTTTGAAAACATTTATGCTATCTAAAGCTACCAATATGCCTTGAGACTGATGTTAGGAGTGGTTAGCTCCAAGTATAGAATCTCTGCAAGGAAATTGTACCAACCATAGGGACAAGACTTCCCTCTACACTTTTGGCTCTACAAAACCAAGGTGGGCACACCTAATCTAGATAACATACAACTCCTTAAAACTCTTTATCACTCTGGATTACAAAAAAAAATGATGGTAAGAAAGTGCTAAATACTAACCAGGCATTCATTGACTCTCTACTGCCATGTAGGACATACAACCAACAACCATAGGATATAAAACAACCTAGAGATGGTTTTGATGTAAATTTTAAGAATATAACCAGACCAAATCAAACATGTACCAACAAAATATTTACTAGTTCATGATCAGTGCCTTATCCATTGGGCAATCCCATAATGCAGAGAAGAAAACAGAAACCCACCTATTGGAAAAGATTCATAGCCATAAATACAAGAAACTCATATTACACACTTCTTATAGGATCCTTATGTAGACAAACCAAATGAGTTTATATAATTTCCAAAGCACATTTAATTTGATCCTAGATCAAAACTTATGGAAAACAACATATACATTAGCAACTCAATGCAATGAATCAGAAGATCCAAAACTCATAAGGAGACACCAAGGAGAGACTTAAAACTCATAAAACTTGTATTAAGTATGACTAATTAGGGTTTGCAACTATCTTATTGAAGATAACACCATTCAATAAAGTGCAAAAAATTAATAAATTTTTTATCTTGTCTTGAAAACAGTCTAAACAAATATGATATATCCCTGGGACCAACAATTCTAGAACCTCTAAAATAGAGAAAGGAAAGCCTTAAGTAGAAGGATGAAACCCTAGGATAGGGTTCTCAAAAATTTTCCATCCAAGAAATCAGTACAAACCTATCTCGTAGGCTGATCTTTCTCCAAATTGCCAAGTCGCAGAGAAATGATCTATCTCATTAATGCAGAAGAAACATAGCATGAGCAGAGACATTTAAAACTAGAAAGTAAACAGAGAGCCATAATAGAAGCACTATATAGTAAATGCATTCAAACCCACAGAGAACATCCCTACCCACTAAATGATGCCATTAAGACTGATCACGACCCAAGAAGACCTTGAGCCACTCCCATGGAAGTCTGAGAACATGCCACCATACTAAAAACAAATAGAGAGATTTAAATCTTTAAAATAACACTACAAAGGCTAGCTCCTCATGCGCCAAACACATCAATGACCGAGATTAAGACCTTTTTACAACTTTGAAACAGAGACGTTGATGAACCTTTAGTAATGCGGGCATCGAGTAAAAAGAAAAATTAACTTTTCCCCATCAAACTACATTGACATCCACATGGAAACATCCCACTGGGCCTCAGAACCACCTATCCTTCTTTTCCTATGCAGGCCCCACACTCTTAACTACCAACTTGGATGGGCCAAGCTTTTTGCACCACACAATGCTTATCTTCCTCGCATATTTCTTTCACATGGTAGCGAATCAGTGTTGGATCTCGATCTGTCTTTCACGATCCTTTTCCATTCATTACCACAAGTCACCATCTGATTTGATCCATGTTCTCAGTCCCCCTAACCATCTTTCCAACTATGTCATGTGGAACCACCTTACTTTTTGGAACTTCTGTCGTGTGTCCATCCAACCTAGCCCACTACCTGTCAAACCTACCACATGTGACACCTGTACCATTGCACGATTTGACTAGACCTATTGTAACTCAAACTATGCCATCATGCCTTGCTGCCATCTATCACCTCATGAAACTTTTCATCTGAGTGCAAGCCCACAAAATTATCCACCTTGTCTGCAAAAAACTGTAGCACTTTACAAACCGTCGGCCAAAAAGGTGCTTGCCTTTCAGCACTTAACCTATTGTGGGCTCGGGTATAAAAATGTTAAGTTACTTCACCACATGATCAATGTGGGATATATGACCTAAGGAATATAAAGCATAAAACAAACCAGCAAAGACGCAAAGACCTAAGTGACTATTCTAACTCTACAAAGGTGACGAAAAGGGAGCACAACATGGCTTGAACACCTCTCTACAACCCTCTCATGTGAAAAATAGATAGGAAATACTCTACAACATTTGAAAGTCTGTCTTAGAAACCCTATTTTCTTAAATATTCCTAACACAAGGCTTGCCTATTCCCGCACACAAAGAAAAATGGGAAAAGGTTGTGGAAAGGGCTTGCCTTGGTCAAGCCCCTATATAGGAATCAACCTTGAAGGAGAATTGAAATTTTATGGAAATTACTATAAACAAGATAAATGTAAGCATTCACCTTACATGAAAAACCCTCATGGACATGAATTTAAGGGTCCAATTAACCCACAAAGATGTTTGTATGAATGTTTGAGTTGTAGAATCAAGGATTTCTTCACAAATGCAATGGATCTACACTTTCCAATCCTAAATCTTGAAATAATGTACGCATGTGGATCTTCTTGCTAGCTTGAGAATTCCTCTACTTGGCCATCATGGGAGAGAAAATTGTATTAATTAAATATGATTTCCTTTGCTTGAATGGATCTTTAAGAAATGGAGACTTGGAGATCTTCGATTGGGTGCTTGCCTTCAAATCTTGAATCCAAATCCTTAATTGCAAAACTTGAATCGCTTGAAATCTCAACTTGATTGAACTTGAAAGATATCTTACTCATGTATATTATGGGATCTTATTGATGGATTTCTTGCACATAGAAATGGATAATAATGGATAATAGATGTCAAAATGAGAGGCCTTGATGTCCTTTTATACTCATTTTGGATTCAATATTTTTGGGTCAACCAAAAATAGAGATTTGGAAGAAAGACTCCTGCATTGGGCCCGAAGCCCACCAAAGCACAGAGCTCTAGGATAAGGTCAAAAATCTGGCATCCTTGTCTAGGTAGTGATTTGAAGATAGCCCAGGCCTAGGGAAGTATGATAGGTTTTGGGGGAAGAAAACAAATAAAGTGGGAATCAAGCATACAAGACATTCAAACCTTCAAATTACCAAAATGAGGCCTAAAAGGTCCTAGAGAGTCCAATTATACATGCTAACATTTTAGGATGGTATAGTTAGCCTCCACTTTAGTAAGATTATGAGACAAACTCATTCTCACATTAAAGTAGATCAGATGTATAGGATGATCTCATCAAGGTTAAGGAGACAAAGAAATATCAATCCTCCAACTGACTTAAGTCCTCATCAATTCCAAAAATAGGACAAGTGATATACCACGAGAGAGAGAGAGAGAGAGAGAGAGAGAGAGAGAGAGAGAGAGAGATTGTTTGTCTCACTGTGAACCACACAAAGAAAGTGTCACAAAATACAGAATCGAAAGGTCTATAAAGTTTTGTTATGCTAGTTCAATCCATCAAGGATTTGTCCTTAAGGAAAGTGTATCCAATAAGGGATCCAACAAAGAATGATCTATCCTAAGGGAAAGGTAAGATTCCTTAGGGATCAAAAATAAAAGAAGGATTTGTCCTTAAGGAAAGTGTATCCATTAAGGGATCCAAAGGCTTATCTGCCCTAAGGGAAGGTAAGCTTACTTAGGGATCAAAAAGAAAAGGAGGATCTTTCCTTAAGGAAAGTGTATCCATTAAAGGATCCAAAGGGCAACCTTTCCTAGGGGAAGGTAAGATTCCTTAGGGATCGAAAGGAAAAGAAGGATATGTACTTAAGAAAAAGTGTATCCATTAAGGGATCCAAAAGAACAATCTATTCTAAGGGAAGGTAACCTTCCTTAGGAATTGAAAGGAAAAGAAGGACGTGTTCTTAAGAAAATTTTATCCATTAAGGATTTAAGGGATTCAAAAGGAGGTGAGTCAAATGACCAAGTGCAAAGTAGCATTGAATAAGTGTGATTGTGTGTGTAAAATGTGAAACATAGAGAGAAGTGTTTGCGTCTACCCATGTTAAAGCTATGATAAATGCCTTAATAGAATAAATTGGCTTTAACAGAGCCTACATGCATCCATAAGAAATGTTTCCACTATGAAATGCCCCCAAGAAAAGGATAAATCAAGGAAAATCAGTACATGACAAAAGAGAGAATGTAAGGGATCTACTAACTCTTGGATTAGTAGGTCACATGATAACTCATGCATATCATAATTATATCAAAATGAATTGTCATCATCCCCCCAAAAGGTATTAGAATCTACCACAAATTAGAGGAGATAATCAAGCGTATCACCTACCCCCCATATTGGTCTATAGTATTTATGGAAGGTGGAAAACTCACAAGAGGAACAACATCAACCATGACAAATGTAACAATAGCCAATTCCAAACAAAAACCATGTTGTGAAGATAGGTCACTATGTGATTCACAAGGAGTGATAGATAACTGTTGTGAAACTATAGCTAGTAAATCATGACCAATATCAGTAGTTATATACATGTCATTAGAATCACTAGCATGAATATCATTGTTAGTATTAAGAACATCATCATCAAGACTATCTTCTTCATCCAAATTAATTATAATATAATCTAAGACACGAATAGCATTATCATGTTTGTTCATTTTAATCTTGTTTAAATTAATTTCCTCCATTGGTTCAAGCATGGGTTGGTCAAAGGGAAGTAAAGTATGAGGAGGTGTATGAGGTGAAGCAATGTCTTGATAAGAACATTGATGGGATCTAGCATGAAACTTGCATGATGGTCATGAGCATGATAGCTATTTTTGGTTTTGCTAGAAATTTGGTTTGGGATAGGATCAATCGTCATCGATTCCTTTTATTATTTAGGAGGAGGAATTGAAGGAACCAAACTAGGTTGAGAGAGGGGTTGAGAAGCATTTGTATAATAAATAGGAAGAAGAGGTATAAGTCATCTAGTAAGAAGTCCACGTCTAGGTAAAATACATGTAACATCCTTGTGTTTTCTAAGTTCACAAATCTTGCGGAAATTGTAGGCTTGGTATGATCAAAAGTGATTGTCAGGATAGACTTGAGTTGGTTGAGGCATGGAAGGCTAAAATAAATCAAGGTCAACTGAGTATCGAGACATTGAAGGTTGTTAAATACTATGGTTAATAGTCATGATTTATCCATTATAATAAAATTTAATATATTTATGAATACAAGATGCCACAAATTTCATGGACGTAAGAAAATGAAGACCAAGCTTGACTTGAAATTGATAAGAAGTTGGGATGAAAGTGAAAGTAGCATGTACAGTTTTACCACCAACTTCAATAGGAAATAAAATGGAGGCATGGGAAGGATAAAGGAAACTATTAAAATTTTAGATCATAACATCATATTTATCATAGAAGTCACCTTGCAATTATCTACTATAAATATACTCTTCAGTTATCACATTCAGCATGCAAGTGAGATAAGTGAGGAAAAATATAGAGAGGACCATCAAATGCTTTAATTGTCTTAGCAGGGTCAAAGGTAATGCAAAGCTCAGATGAAGGTTTAGGTTTGGGTTTAACTTGCTCAACTTGATTGAGCACATGGCTAGCTTAATCTATTTTGTCATTGTAATAAACACAAGGAGAAGAAGAAGAAATTTGATCAATGGTATTGGTTAAATGAGAAGGTAAAGAGTTGGTATAGATTTACAAGTTTTGGTTAGGATTACAATAGATTTATTTACATTATTATTGTCACGTTCCACAAATATAGTATTGGAGACAATAAGGTATTGAATAATAGTATTCAATTGGTAACATCTCTCAGAATCAAGATTAGGTTGGAAATGGTATTGGGATAAATTTTTGGGATAAAAGTATTTGTATTTAGGTTTAGATAGATCAATGGGTTTTATAGGAGGAAGTTTTAACACATTAGAATTAATTAACTTTAACATCACATTATGCAAAGGTTCATAAAGATGAGTATGATTATGAGTAGGTTTAAAAATAAATGACAAAGGAGCCGCACCTTTCGATGTCATTGTCACTTGTTCATCAACAATGTTGGATGAGTTGTTGATTTTGGTGAAGGTTATCAATTTATAAAACTTTTAAAATTGTTGGATGCAACATCACACTTATCAATGGAAACAAGAGTCATTTCTCTCAAATTGACTCATTTTAGTTGATAATGATGATTAATTGAACACAGTTAAGAAAAGGTAAATAATTTAGAAAGGAGTATCTTATCTCTAATGTCTTTTTTTGTAAATTAGCAATAAAAATGCACTGCACATCAAAATCAGGCACAAAAATAACAAATATGAGCATGTAAATGCTTAAATCTACCAATGAAATTACTAAATTTTTCTTTGACACCTTGTTTAAATTGCATTAAATAAATCAAAGAAATTTGATGACCAATGTTGTTGTGAAATTGTTGAATTAAAGCATTAGGAAGCTTGTGAAAGGAATCAATGAAATAAGGAGGCAAAGAAAAATACCATTGCAAGGCTTTGTCTTGAAAGATTTTATTAAACACATTTGTGAGAAACCTATGGTTGTGAGAGAAATCACTACATAAGGTTTGAAAAGTATTAACATGAGTCAAAGGATCAACCCTACCATTATAGGTCTCAAGATGAGGAATCTCAATATTTTGCGGGATAATAGAAAAAATGATATCCAAAGGCAAAGGACTAGAAATATCACAAGTAGGAATGTTAAACTTGGATTGAGTCATAGAGGCAATTTGTTGATGAAAAGAAGACATAGTTTTATCCAAACTATTAATTGTTAGATTGGTAGAAGAAATAGTGGGAGGAGAAACATGAGAGAAGTTAGGAACATTGTTTTAAATGGAATGAATGGTTAAATATGAAAGAGGGATACTATGGTAAGTGGACATGGATGTAGAAAATGAAATACATGGCACACTTGAAGGAATGGAAAGAAGAATAGGATAAGGAAGAATCATATTGTAATATTGTAATTTTGGATTGAAGATGTTATGATAAGTAGAGAAAAAGTGGACACACTAGGAATGGAAGTAGAGATAGAAAAAGAGGTCTCAACACTTGTAGTAAGTGGAGTGAGGCCTAAATATCAAGAGAAATCACTAAGATGTTTCACATTAGTATGAACAAGATGAGAAATTCTACACAAGATCTTAACAACATGCTCATCATTATGAATAAGATTCGGTATGCCTTCTACAATGGAAAGGGCCTTAGGATAATAGTTTTCTTGAGCTAGCCATTGTTCAAATTTTTCACAATGATCAGAAATTTTTTGGACTTCACAAATAGGAAACCTTAAGGATTCTTTTTCATCATGAGAAGAATGAGAAGATTTATTATCCATGATAGGATTAATATCATTAAGATGCATGTTGGTCTCATCAAGATTCCAAGGTAATAAGGAGGGTTCAAGATCAAAGGAACTTGTAATTCTACAACTTCTTCTAACAAGAATGCTATAGGTTGGACTCAAAGTGATAAAAATCATGCACAAGGGAATGAAAAGATAATGAAATTATGAGATATGAAGGAAATATCCAAAAAAATCCTTTTAGAACAAGCACATTAACTATCAAGTTCATACTAGATATGAATGTATACAATGTGTTGGTGCTCAAATCAATAGGTTGGATTTCATATAGATTTTTCCTATCCAATGATGAGAAACCCAAGTGATTTTCCAAAAAACAAGGTTTCAACCTAATCTAAGTTTCAACCTTCGGCAAATTTTGGCTCTGCAGAACCAATGCTGGTAGGCCTATACCCTAGACTTATCTCCCAACTCCTTAGGGTTTTTTACATCAAATAATATGTGTTCCAAACTCCTTTCTCTCAAAGTATGGCAAAGTACTATTGAGATCATAAAACTAAGAGAAATGTATTATTAAAGTGTTCAAATATAATGTTGTAAGAATTTAAAGAATTTTTGATGGATTCAAAATATAAACTCAATATAGTAGATGGATATAGTATCTCAAAACTTTAAAAATGAAACTATGACCAAAATCCAATGAACAAGACCAGTGCCTTAATCAACTATGGGAAATAGAGTCACTATCATTCCAATCTTATGTTCAACCTCAGAGACAGTTTTACAAGAAAACTTATCACCTCAAAGGTGTTATAGAATGTACATGCAACTTAGAAAAAAATTCAAAGATGTTTCAAAGGGGTAATACTTCCCAGATGATAGACTAATTGACTAAGGCCTCAATCAATAGAATTTAACCATACAAAATGATAAAATCAATTGAAATATAGACTATAAATTGAATCAAGAAGCAAGCACATCAAACTATCACTTTGAAGAAGTTCTATTGGTTTATGTGAGGGACTAATTGTAAAATGATTGATGAAACAATTGCATATATGAAGAGAAAGGACTTATCTTTATTGATTATGGAAAATAGTACAATAGAGTTCACATTTGCAGTTATTGATCCATCTAATCCATCTGACTATAATAACAATGAATATTATTTTGTTTTCCCCCTCCCCTATGTGTTGATCTTGGTATCCCTATAAGTATGAAACTCAAAGGACGCAGACAAGCTTCATATCAACACGATGTTTCCTAACAAAACCCTAAACCTAAGATCAATAACCGAATGTTTCAATTACAATAATTGGATCTAACCAACTTTATCCTTTTTAATAATAATAATCGACTGATTAGGTCTCAAATAAATTAACAAGTCTTTCTTAATATGTCTATGAAAATGACTTAATAGATCTGCATTATAATGACATTCCATTCGTATATCCATTCATAATTTTATTCATGATATCTGCATAGCACGTCTGAGTTGATGACTGAGAATAGTGGATCGACATCATGATGGTATCCTAATGATGTATCTATCCACGATAATCTCCTTCGTTCTGTATCAATGGTTCTCTTTTTGACCGCAACCATGGTGTTTATTATTCCTTTGTGACCTCTTATCATCATGTCTGTATATGACCATTCGTTACTTCATTAATAGATCTGATTCATTCAATTAAACAACGTTCATCACCTTTTTTCTCTGCATGAAAAGTCAAATAGTCAATACTAAAAAAAACCCTAACCATAATAAAATATTTTAATATTAAATATGCCACGTAATAAATTAGTTTTAATATTATTGCTAAGGTCTTTTGTCATTTTCAGATCAAGGAAAAGTGTCGCATCCTTTGCCATCACATAGTGGTTAACGTTTAGTCATCTTCCCATCATGTTGTCGCGTAGACCTGTAAATCTTTAATTCTATGGTCGTAGATATGCCCCAAATGTCTCGGCTATTACTCGATCACCTTTATCTGAAAGATTAAGTCACAACCATTGATTCTAAGCATGGGGTTAAAGATGTCACTTAAGTAATCCATTCTTTACTCTTCTTTTCATGCTTCTATGTTACCCAGTCATTATGTCCTTCCAATAAAATGTTGGTATCTGCATCCATGTCATTCCATCTGTACATCCTGGCGGGCCCGAGCACATGTCATTTGTTTCACCATCGTGCGATTTTTAAAGAGTGAGCAAATTGAGATAGCGCCGTCACACAGAGCCGTAAGATCAGATCTTGATTTGATCAGATATGACTCCGGATAGCTTTAGTCAAAGTGACTGCTTAGGACACACGAGTCAATTTGTGGTGCCAAATCATGTAAAAGAATCATCATGTGCATGTCGGATGTAAAGTATTCGAACATCGATGACTTAATATGACTGTTTGTACTGTCATGGGGTCGAAACTAGAATAATTCACCATTCTGCGATGGATAGAAGATCGGTATTGCTTGTTTCTTCATTGCATCACCATGCTATAGCTAGGTTTATGATCATATGACCCCACAAACCATATGTTTATCATAACCATTGTATTTTGATCTCGACCTTGGTATTTTTATCTGCACCAGAGAAGACATAGGAAGGAATCAATGGCAGACAAGGATAATTTATTAGAGACATGGATTAAAATGATATATTATTGATAGAACACATATGAAACATCAGTAAAGGTGTAATATATAAGTCAAAAGGCTATAGAAGATAAATGGATAAATGCAAAGAGTTACTTCCCTGACTGATTATGAATATAAATCAATTTGTAGACATGGGTTCCATCACAATGTAGTAAATATTTAATGTAAAATAGTGACTATCATAATCCATAAAAAGTAGATCGAGATATGTAATTGCTAGAAAAGGCATCTAACACCAAAATTAATGGAAATGTTATACGTCAGGTTCACTAAAATGTACAATGAAAAATGGTGAACCAACTAGGTTAGGAATGATAGATGGCTCACCAAATTCTGGTTTTGTAGATTAGGGTAAATTTCCTTCCAAAGGATCACCCTAAAAAAAATTAGATTAACAAAAATAAAAAATAGATGAAGAGGTGCTAATGCAAGATTCAAGTGAGAGTGAGGAATTGAGGCTCACTTTCCCTTTATGTGTTAATGAAAATGTTTGCAAGAAGTAAAATGTGTGAGAGGAAAGTGATACTATAATAAAGTAAATGAAAATCATCAAGATAGGATATCAGATGTGATGTATAAAGTAAGTAAAAGGAGACAGTAACAAGAGGGAACTTACCTTGAAAAAAAGAAGAGGCAAATGCACCTTCAAATCTAATGTTGGCTATCGAAAAGATGTCAGGATTAAGTAAGGTTCTGGATTTGGTACCCTAGCACCTGAAACTTATGTCTGCAAAAATCTCAAACCCAAAGGACAAGGCCGGAAATGGCGACCTTGTCCCAGACAAGGGTGAATTTTGTGACCTTGTCTTTTTGACTCTGAAACTAATGAAATCTGGAGGGGACATGTAATTGGTTATGATACTTCTGAACCTAGATCTGAAACTCAACAACGTGTTCTTGTACACAGATAAAAAGGGGAAAGGTTTTAGAAAGTGGCTTGCATTGGCGAAGCCCATGTATAGGAATCAACCTTGAAAGAGAATTAAAATTTAATAAGGAAAGTATTGTAAACAAGATAAATGTAAGTATTCAATTTGCACGATAAACCCTCATGGATGGGTGTCAAGATTTGATAAAGCCACAAAGATGCTTGTATGAATGTTTGAGATGTAGAATCAATGATGTCTTCACAAATGCAAGGGATCTACACTTGCCAATCCTTGATCTTGAATGAATGTATGCTTATGGATCTTCTTGCTAGCTTGAGAATTCCTCTACTTGGTCATCATGGGAGAGAAAATTGCATCAATTGAAGAAGATTGTCTTTGCTTAAATGTTTGAAGAAATAGAGACTTGGAGATCTTCAAATGGGTGCTTTCCTTCACATCTTGAATCCAAATCCTCAATTGCACAACTTGAATTACTTGAAATCTTGACTCGCTTGCACTTGAAAGATATCTTGCTCACACATAGTATGGGATCTTAATGATGGCTTGCTTGCACATAGAAATGGATAATAGATGTCAAAATGAGAAGTCATGATGTCCTTTTATTCTTGTTTTAGGATTCAATATTGTCGAGGCGATCAAAAATAAATATTTGAAAGAAACACTAACACATTTGGTCTGGAGCCCACTGAAGCAAAGAGCTCTAGGACAAGGCCACAAATGGTGGTATTTCTGTCTAGTGATTTGATTCTCGCCCAGGCCTAGGAAAGTATTATAGGTTCTAGGGAAGAAAATAAATGAAGTGTGAATCAAGTATATAGGACATTCAGACCTATAAATCGGGAATCAAACATATAGGACATTCAAACCTAGAAATCACCAAAATGGGGCCTAAAAGGTCCTAGAGCATCCAATTATGGGTGCTAAATTTTTTGGACAATGTAGGTACTAAAGTTGTTGGATCCATTCGACCACCTGTATGTTGGTCCCCAACAGTGACATGTCGTGCCACCCAACCGTGTATTCCACAAGGGCCAACTTTTTGTTTACTTTGCTAAAGTAACATTAATTATTCATTTATCTATTCCTACCTTATTCCCATGAAATTATAATTTAGATTATTTGCATCAAGAATAATTTTAAAATGACATCAAATATTGTAATTGTGTAAAAAATAACTATTTAAAAGCAAAATTAATTTAAGAAATTAAAACTATTAAATAACGCTTAAAATTTTTAAAATAAAATTAATAATGCTATGTCAAAAAATAAAGAGAACAATATGAACAAAATAAAATATTTTTTTTCTTAAATAAAAAACATAATATAAAATTATTATTTCTAATTTTTTTAAAGATACATTTAAAGATATCTAAACTTATTTATTTGAATTGTACATATATATGATTATTCAAAGATTAGTCAAAAATATATATTTTATTAACATAAATTATTCAAAGCAATAAAATAAATATCACAAATTGACTTCATGTGGAAAATATCTCTTACTTATCAATTGATGAGTTTAAGGGGCTTTATAATGAATGGTTCATAAGACACAACACTTGCTAAAGATTTTACAATGGGGTTGAAAGCAAAGTGGGTTTAACCAACTTTGTAGATAAACGTGCTTGAACTGGAGTAGTATGGGATCGGTGACCTCTGAGGAATTCCCAAAGTCCGAGTGCTTCACTTTGCGAACATCACTTAGATGCAATAAGTGTTAAGTGTTCTATTCATTCTAATGAAAAGAAGTTTTTGTGAATCATTACTCATGAAACATAGATCAATGAGTTTGACTTGGAAAACTATACAATTGAATATGAAGATAAAATTTAAGTTTTTATGATTTATAAAACAATTTAATGTGTAGGTAAGCAAAGAACAGTTTGTACATGAATTCCGAGAAAAAGCGGTTAACCATTTCATTTAAAATTTTAGTCTTTACTTTGCAAACAATGAAAATGAAAATGATTGGTGCCGTCTCGATCTGTAGATGACTGAAAATGCAGCGTAAACAACTGGACTGTCAGAGTCGCATTTATGATCTTACGGAGATCACTGAAATAAGCGCAAACATTTCAAAATGACTGGTCTTGTCATCTTTTAATATCTACGTGAACAAATCATTCACTGACGCATGATTTTCCTGAATTGTTTTCAGACTGACAAACTTTCATTATACAGCTTGAATATTCAACTATAAAATGAAAACGATAATATGATCCCCATTAAGATGATATTTGGAGCTTGCTTTTTCTACAGTAGACGATTTGATATACAAATGATAAAACGGCCATACATTCACATGATGAGATAATTCATTTGGTGTCTGTGATCACAACAACTACCACTAGCATTAAATTTCAACTCTCCACATTTGACTGTGTCATCAAAACAAACGGGATTTTCACTTAAACAATATTCTAAGTTTTAATTTATTGTAAAATTTGTAGCTATAGCTTCATAAAGATCTAGTCACAAAACTTGCAGAAATAAAAATACAGAGAAAAACTAGAATTAATTATATGATTCTGTAATCATTTACATTCTACATATAATGTATGATTTATACAATGAAACCATCGTTAGAAGAGAAAATTACGGTGAAGATAATTGAAGATGAAGCTGCTAAAGAAATAGATAGGTCATTGATATCATTATGTGTTCATCCGTATCTGAGGTGGGGGATAGAGTTGTTAGCGGAGTAGGGTTTTTCAGAGATAGGAAAGAAATGCAAATGCAATTGCACGTCGACTTACATTGTAACTTTTCCACGTACAAAGCTGTTCTTCACACTTTTAATATGAGAGAAATAATCGTGAGCTGTCAAAGTTGATGAGGTACATGAAAATGTTGGCCTGACCTGACATTGAAAACGATCGTCATTGAAGGATTTGAACGTTGGGTATGATCATCATTCATGCTCAGCTATGAATTACTTGAAGTTTGGAGAGTGCAGTCTGAAGTTGAGATGTCTTCTTTTCATTATACACAAACGCCAAGATCAACGTTGGCTTCAAAGTTGGCAACGACAAGCACCCACTTTCTCTCATCAACTTACTTTCAATGCTTATATTAAATGCAAGGCTCCCTTCATTAAAATGTAAAACCCTTACGTAATCATGTTGGTCTTAAAGTTAAATTTAAGACATCGTAACACTTTTTTTTTTGAATTCTTTGATTCTCATATACTAACCATTAATCATTAAATTTTCACATGCTTTTGTCGTATCATTTTATATTATTTATTATCCTTTTGATTCACATAGCATAGTGACAATTAGGGTTGAATTCTTTATGAGTTCTTAGTAGATTAAATTTTTCTTATGATTTCTATGTTTGTTTTATCATGTCATCAATATCACATTCAAATATAGGTGGTGTCTAAAGAGATTAAGGTTCTTTTTATGATTTTTCTTTTTGTTGAAATTCAAACTATCTTTCAACTAGCAATTTCTTATCTTTGGTTTCTACGACCTTAACAATTATTTCCTGCCAGGATGCATCTACTTTACTTGATTGAAATACCACACTTCTAGAATTCATGCAAGAGAAATGGGGTTAGTCTATTGACACCATAAACAATGTATGGGCCAATGTCTAACAAGCTTTTTATTCTATGAATATGGTCCTTGATTTCATAAGAAACTATTTCAATATCTTAGGACAATCTTTTGTGAGTTTTCTCTTGATATTATTTATCCTAAACCATTTTATTCTTCTTTATTTCTTTATATTATCATCTGTTTAGCTCCTAATGAGGTCCCCAAATCCATCAAATTTGTGATCATATCCAATAATTCCAACCTATCACTTTTTTTAATTAATGAAATCTTCATGGTCATGGTTTCTCTCAAGTACAAAATCCATACAAACAAAACAAAATTAAAAAAAAAAATGTCACATTCAAAATTTTGAGAGAAAACATGTCATATGTCATCCCATAAAAAATGATGTATCCATGTATGTGGCTAAAAAATTCCAACCACCAAATCACAAAAGAAGAAACTATCAATTCCAAATATGTGAATTTATCAAAGCCCATTCTAAAAGTTTGTGAATCTCAAAAAATAAATTAGGAAAATTAGTTCTTAGTTATAAAGGTTTTGTGAGAACTTAGGGCATTTTAAACTTATCAAATTTGTAATAAGAGGACTTATTATTACCACTTCTTCATCGTTCTTTTGAAGTTCAAAAACTATAGGTTGTCAAAATCCCCAAAAGTAATTTATAGTAAATCTGAAATAATATCCAAATTTTTTCGCATTAATGACATCAGGGTAATCTTTCTAACAATTGCTTTGATCAACACCCTTGTAAATCATGTGATCAAGATACTCATTTTATCCAACTTTGACATATGTAGGATCTAATTCCATATGAAGCATGTAAGGCATACATATTATGGTTGAATGAATCATTTTATAGATATCAAAGTTTCATTTGTTTGCCAAATCTTATAGGATAGTTTATTTTATTATAAATGATAAATGTCTACCTACTCAAATATTGATTTTAACACCAATTTAACTCTTATAATGATGATGAAACCAATCCTTTAGAGCTTGTTGAGCCTACAAATGAATATTGTTAGTAATAATATTTCTAAAGTGTCCTTCGGTATACTTATCAACCACATGCTAAGAAGATTGCATAATAGAATTTAATTCACATAAAAGAATGATACTTCTACATAGTGAGAATATTTTTAGTATGTTGAATATGGAACATATTATGGTGTTGGTCTTTATTAATGTATTTCAATTATTTGAGGCTCCATAGATTGAACTATTATCTTTTGTTGGTTCAAAAGGATGGTAAGGAAAACTTAGTTGAGACTCATGATAAAAAAAATACAAGGTTTTCATCATATTTTTTGAATACTTAAAACAAATCTAATATTCTTACTTAATTATTTTTCTTAGATTAGTAGGTTAAGTGCTTTGATCCTAAGAAAAATATAGAACTAAAACATCATATAACCAAAAATAATAAGAAACCTATAAGAAACCAACTAAATAATAATTAGGTTGATCCCCATAGGACCCAACAACAAAATAATGACAAAGACTAAAACTACCAACTATAGTCATAATAGTTCATACTAGAAGATAAACTCTCACTTTCATAAAAGTTATTATCACAACATGTAGGCCAGCCAAAAAATTAAGTGTTTATGAACTAGAATAAAATAAATAACTTAAACATTTTATTAGTGGCAATTACAATTCCCCAATTATTCTAAGGAGCTTCTAGGGCCTATTTCCAACTACCAAGAGCTTCTTTTCACTCTCTTTCACCCATGCTCTTGTCTTTTCTCTTTTGGCCACTCTTCCTAAAACTTTTTGTTATCTTGGGCAATCTCAAAGAGGTCTCCATAACAACTTTCTTCATAGTTTTGTCTATTATATCATATGCTAGTGGTAATCCTATGAGTATTTAGAATTTAAGTGGATACCTTACAGTTCTAATTATTGTGCATACATAAGATTTGTTGTGTAGATTTATTGCTTTTATGCAATTGTTGATATATTTTAAAACTTTATAACATTTTCCCTAGATTTTATTAATAAAATGCTTCAAGCACTTACATTTGACCTATAGAAAATGGTTGTTAGCATCTTATCATTTCTGATGTTACACTAGTGTTTTGAACCACATCTTATAATTACACTTGATGTTGTGGTGTATTTGATGAAGCTTTGTAACTTATTTATTATAGAAGTTATTTATGGATAGTTAATGTGGATATGTTCCTCCTTATTGTAGAAATTTAACTTAATGAGTTGTGTCTACTATGAGTAATATATTATAGTTATTTAGATGTCAACCTAGTTAGTAACACAATGTAGCCCGTACATCTAGTATATGATGTAGATTTATCCTACATTGATAGATGGAGATAACATATTAGCCACTTTTTTGTTGACCAATTTATAATTTATTATCCATATTAAAAAATACTATTTATACCTATAAAATATGCACTAGATAACTCAAATGAATTGAAGAAGAATTGATATCAACAATCTAAAAGTCATATATCAAAAATTAATTCAAAATTCTAATCTAATATAGGTAAAACTAACATGAGATCAATTTCCATAACGATATGTGTGCAACATATGCAATTAAATTAAATGGCGTCTGATGCAAGTGTGATTTATAGAGGATTATAAAAGATTTGGAGTAGATTCAATTGATGGCGATTATGGTTTATAGTGTCGTTCCCACATTTTATCCCTCATGGCATTTTTGGCAGTGTTTTTTGAGGCAAAAATCAATTACTACCATAATTATGGCACATAGAATGACAATATTTCTAGCCTGCTAAGTTGTAATATTCACTCTTCCATTTCACGCAACTACCCTACTTTCAACCTCCACTCTAGTGCTTTTGGTTTTGGTGGCTTTGTGGGTTTTTGCAACTGCTGGTCTTCGAACAACTCCTGTTCGAGTAATTTATGTGTGTGGGTAATTTTTTGGCGCTCTGAAAATATGGGTGGTGGCCGGAATAGAATTGAACCAGATGAGATTGAGGAAGAATTTTCCTCAGACCCTATGGTTATGTACTTCTGCAAAGAGGGAGTGATTCTGCCCTTCATGAAGAATTTGACTGGGCATGAAGAAATGATTTCTTGGCAGTTCGTTAAAACCTGGAATGAAAGAGTGGTCACCATAAATGGGATCACGTTTGAGATCAACGAACAGGTCATAGGAAAAGCTACATGGATGCCTATAATAGGCAAAAAATGGAAGAAAACTATCAAAATGCAGGCAAAAATGGACTTTGTCCAATTTTTTGCAAATGAAGATAAGCCAATGTCCAAGAATGGTGGATACAGTGCTGCGGACCTGCATGAATTCTGGCCAAAGATATGTAAGCTGATCATGAAATACTTCACGCTGGAGGGCCATTTCGGTACATTCTATAACTACCACCTCCCATTTTTAAACCACCTTATGCACAAACTGTTGATATCTCTATCATTTTATCTTTTACACTCTTTGGAGTTGAATGTTGCTGATGTAAATGAGTCTATTTCACTTGGGAAGAAACCCGTTTACCTTCATCAGGGGCTAATCTTTTGTATTTACCATTTCCACTGTGCTCTATGTCCTCCTATTTTGCAAATCACCCAAGCTGCCTAGCAGCTCCTATTGCCCTCAGTTTCCCTTAATTAGGGTTTTCCCATGCCCTTGGGCTCTATTGGGTGTTCAACCCCTGCTGCTAGTCACAAATCCTTTGAAACCCACCCTACCCCTGGCTCTCAAGCTAGTTCCAAACATGACCTAACCCATGAAGATTCTTCCCAGCGACCCTCAAAAAGTGCAAAAAAATCTATATTAACTTGGAATGCCATCAGGATAACAACCCTCAGCCCAACACTACCTGCCTCTCCTCCTGTTTCACCAAAGAGAAGGGTAAAAGAGAAATGAAAGAGTTGTTTGACCAGGAGGATATCTCGATGGGTTCTCTGAGCTGGGATGATGATAAGAACTATTCTGACCAGGAGGAGGGGAAAGATTTTTCCCATAATACCATTTTTGATGAGGGTAAAGAAGACATGCCCCCACTATTGAAGAAGTCACTATGACTACGAACCCCAAAACTGTTACAGGTGGCGACTTGGTGGGAAGAATCAAATACCAGATTGCCAATCTGGAAAATATGGTGGCTAAGCTTAATGGGGACCTAGCCAATACTAACAGGAGACTAGCAGATGTCAGCAAATTTTCCCTCAAAGTTATGCACGCTTCCTCTACTACCCTCTATCTGCTAAATGAGAAGGCCTCTACGGGGAAGGAGTATGTTGAAGGAAACTGTGAGCTCTTCAAGTTTCTGAACGAAGAGTGGGTTGACCTATTGCTTTCCAAGCGCTTATGGGATGACAAATAACTCTACTACTGGATTGAGGTGGTGATATGTTCTGTGACACTGCTGACTTCAAGCCCTATGCTGGGGCTAGTTTTTTTAATTTTAGTTTTTATCTTAATGCTTTAATTCTGGTTAATAGCCCTACATGGCATGGTTTTATTTTTTGGTTGTTTAAACTTGATACTATCTATATGTGGGTTTCTAATACTTTACGTTCGTGTTGGTATAGCTTTTTCATTTTGGTTTTTGATAGACGTATAATAGTTAATTTGCTTCATGGTTCATTCTAGGTTGAATTAATATGCAGTTAATTCTATTCTAGATAGCATTTTACTGTACCTCAGGTTAGCACCCCCTTGCTGTTGCATATATCAAAAAAATATGCAATACTAATCTACTAGTATATCATATATAAAAGTATAAATATGTACCTCAAATATCAGATATCTAAAATAAGGTATAATATGTGTGAATTAGATAGTACAAGGAAATGAGCCTTACACTTTCACAGCTATCTCTAGTCCATGTGCTTATAATGGCTATTATTTTACATGTTTTACGTACATGTTACAAATGCACTGTTAAATTTTTTTTTTTGTGATGTATATATTTACTTACTTGCATTACATTTACATTTCGTATATTTTTCACCTCTCCTTCAATTCATTCCATCTAATTGATTGATATATCATTTTACTAACACTCCCATGATGATATTATAGATGGCGCCTACACATATTTACCCATTATCATATCCAAATAAATCATTACTACACCATCATATCAAAATAAATTATTACTACACTATATGATAGTACCCAATATATGCCATCCAATCTCATGGTTTCTATATAAGGTAGAAAACCACTAGATACCACTTTCTATATAGGTGGAATTTTGTAACCATACTCCTTTTCTACATAGTACAATTAAATTTCTTAGATAAGTAAGCAAGTTTATATTTTTTCACTCTTTTATTTGTGATCTATAGAAGTGATTGATTGTAATTCTCTTTTGTATTTTGAAAGTGCCCGTGTAGCATGTATATTAAGGATGATGAATACACAAAAAAATCTTCTAGGGTCCATAAATTTCCATGGTTCCCTAGGAAATATCATTTTTATGTTTAAATATTTATTCTCATATGTACTTGTAGTGCTTTATACATCATTTTACGATTCACATGCACCTTAGAGTATATGTAAAATGTAATGGTGATATTTGTATACCCATGTGTCAATTTCCTTTTAGTTTTGGAATTATTTTTTGATAATATCTTAATATAATTTTTATATCAATGAACACTGCACTCGTGAAAAAAAAGGTTTAGTTAATGAATCCCAACCATTTAATTATCTTTATTTACACACTCTCTCATGAATTGATTTTGTTTCATATGTTCTCACACGTATTACTATATATTTTACACTAATGGTACCTCTCCTGTATAAAAATTATTTCCCTATATCAAATTTATAACTCCATTAAATCTCAAGTCAATCTTGCACCTTTAAACCCAACACTAGAATTTGAAAAAGTCAAATTTTTCTTACTTCTAATACAAGTTTCATGTAATTATTACTATATAGAGGTATTTAAATAAACTCTTTTAGACATTAATTCACATCCTAACGTCATCATACAATTTTTTGACTTCTTGGACCATTCAAAGATTAATCATTAAAAGAACACTTGAAATGGTAGACTAAAAGGAATGATATTTATTCAAATTATTATTTAGAATATAGGCATGGTTTCCTTTTCTTTTCTTTTCTTTTTTTTTGAATATTTATCATAACTATCAAAATAGTCTCCTAGAGGTTGACCTAGGAGAACTCGTCCCTACTTCTCTTACAAATTCCTTAAGGTAAATTTTGAGTCCTAGTAATCCTTGACAACTAGTAACAAGTACAAAATATAGCTAACTAGAAAATATAAATTTGTACAATTAACACAATCATAATCACAAGTCATAAGATGAATTTATGACTATAGAAGCAATCTAGATCTATGAACTTGACTTAGATAGAAGTGACAATCTTGTGCACAATCTAAGGTAGAAGGCATGTATAATTTGTTTTTTATTTTTTTGTATCAAAATAATAGATTTCAGTGTTACACCAAATTTACTCAGATGTATTGGTTCTAGAGCTAAGTATATCCATCCGTTGGATTTACTTTGCCAAAGTAACATTAATTATTAATTTATCTAGTACTTGCTTATCTCATCCATTTATTTGGATTGGTTACATTGAGAGTATTGTGTAATAAACAATGATTTAAAATCAATATATGTTTAAGATACAAAAATTAAAAAACAATTCTTAACCTAAGAACAATAAAATTTAACGTTTCATAGCTCATATAAAACAATGAAGCTTTGGCTGTTCTCTACATAAAATGACACATATACAAAAATACAAATCGGTTTAACAGTAGTGTTTTTACTATTGCCTTTTGAATTTTTACAACATTGTAGAAGTCGAATATGAAGACAGACTAGTAAAAATCCCATGCAAATTTCTTGTGATATGTAAATTTTGATTTTCTTATGAACGTGTATGAACATACTATTGTATAATAAATAGCCATGTGCAAACAATACAATACCCATGTCCAAACAATTTAATAGATAAATAAGACAAAGAAAAATTCTAAATATTGAACTTCGAGAAAAAAGGGCAGTGGTTAACTTTGCTGATTGAAAATTTGAGTCTTTACTTCGTAGATAATGCAATGAAAATGATTGATGCCGTCTACATGACCGAATATGCAGCGTTGAACAACTGTAAGTGTCAGAATGCACTGAAATACAAGCAAACATTTTAAAATGATTGGTCTTGTAAACTTCCAAGATCTACATCAACAAAAATAATTGTATTTTCTTGGATTGTTTTCAGACTGACAAACTTTCCTTATGCACCTTAAATATTCCAACTTAAAAAGAAAAACCGATAATCCCCATTAAGATGATATTTGGAGCATGCATTTTCTAAAGTAGATAAGTAGACGGCCATACATTTAGATGGTGGTGTGCTTCATTTTTCGCAGGGAGGAAACAATTGTAGAGTCTGCAATGGTTTTTCTTCTGTCCTGTCTTTCACTTCAACACACGAGTTACAGCTGTCACAGACTGCTTTCATTCCCACTGTCACCTGCCAGTGTAGGTACCACCAATAAAACTTTAGCATTAGAGTTTTTTAGCAGTAGGTATTAGATAGATCAAGTGGAAGAAAAAAGAAATGCTTTTACCTCCTGCAGATTAGAACAGATAAGGTGTCTGTGATCACAACCACTACTACCAGAGTTCAATTTCAAGCCTCCCCATTTGACTCTGAGAGCTGTCATCAAAACAAACTGGGTCTTTTAAGCTGAGAAATTCTTAAACATATGAGCTAGCTGATAGAGATTGACAGCATTCTAAATTTTGACTTGTTCATATAGTTTGTTTGAAATATACAAATAAATGGATCTTATATGAGGAGCAACTTAAATATGTCAATATAACAAATAAAAAGTTTAAGAGCATGATTTCAGATAAGAAACTTAAACAAATTAAAGCTTATAATGTGATTTTAGATGAGTGACCTAAACAACTGATTTTAGATGAGTGACCTAAACTATTCAAAGCTTAAAACTTAGAATTTAAAGTATGATTTCAAATAAATGAAATACACAAGTTAAAATTAGAACGCCATTTTAAATAAGCCAACTAAACAAGTTAAATCTTAGAATGTGTCGTTTAAACCCAACCCAATTTCAGATAAACCGACTAAACAAATTAAAACTTAAAATGTATGGTTTAAACCCAACCCAGTCTGTTAAAAAGAGAAGAGAAATACCAGAGGCATGCATGTTGGGCATGTTACGCTTGTCCCTTGATTTGCGATTTTTAAACCAGTAGAAAACGTTGATTCCTTGGACAGATCCATGGCGGCTGAGGAGGTGAGTGATATGGTGTATCTCCATTGTGGTTGGACGGTGGTTGCCCCCCTTGTATACTCTCTCTAATATCCTCACCTGCTCAACCGTTGGATTCCATCTCCTCTTCCCCTCACCCTCACCCATCATTTCTCCACTCATCACAACCCTAAACTATACTAAATTTATTCCTCCAACGCCTCGCTATTTATAATGACAACTCTAGTAGATGTGGGTAACTCTACTGGACGTCCGGATGAAACTTCTCGGCAGTTCATTGGCATCATTCTGTGATCATCGGTATCTTAGCTGGGGAACAGGGTGGACAGCACAGTGGGGTTTTTCAGAGATAGGAAAGAAATGCACATGCAATTGCACGTCGACCTTACACTGTAACTTTTCGACGTACAAACCTGCTCTTCACAAATCACGGGTGATGAGGGGGAAGAAACGACACTTTTGAGGATTGATTTGGTTCTGTCAACATGGGAGAAATATTCGGGAGTTGTCAAAGTTGATGAGGTACATGAAAATGTTGATGGATCAAACAAGCAGGACGCCAACTCAGAACATGTGTTCCCTGCTTTTGATGATAAGTATTAAAGACTTTGAATGTTGTGCATGATCATCTCTTATGCTCATCTCTTTGAAGTCTGTTGAGATGCTTTCTTTTCATTATACACAAACGCCAAGAAAAAGCACGTACTATCTCTCATCAACCTCCTTTCTCGCCCTAGGGTGATATGATCAATGCTTATATTAAATGCCGAATCTCCCTCCTATATCCCAAGATTAAAATGTAAAGCCCTTACATAATTTTGTTTGGTCATGATATAAATGAAAGAAGATATTTTTGTTGGATCATGTTGGAATTGGCTATTAGTGATCCTGTTAGCATTTATGTTTTGTCACTGATGTCAACGTATATTTCTTTATGTGGAGGTAGAATAGACTGGTTATTACTGTTGTATGATGACTGACAGAAGTGTACAGATACTGTACGGATGAATCAGAATGAGTGAATATGGAGATATGTAGAAGGATGTATGTTGATCGTATTTCTAAGGTCGCTTGGCTTAATATTGCATATTGGATGAGTTACAGATGTTTTTGTGAAGACTGGTTACTGGACTATGACAGTGATGGTTAACAAAGCGAGCCTCTGTGTTTTGAGTATATCTTACTGGCGATGATGATTCAGGTTATGCGGGATTAAGGGATGATAGAAGACATGTTAAGGAATGTTTGTTATGGGTCACAATTCGTATGATTATTGATGACATCATCTGTGGCGTGTATTCTGGAGGAGATCTATTTGGGGACGACTTCAGAGATATAGCTTGTATTGTGGATTGCAAGCATGGATTACAGATCTTGGATTATATCCAATGTATTGTAATTGATATATAATTGTTATAGGTACCGTGTGTATCTTAGCAAGTGGTTAAATACTTATTTGTATATTGGGAAAGCTTAATTGGCCGACCTAATCAATTATTGTAATATGGTATATATGAGAGATCTTTTTTTTTGAAAAGATGTATGTATAAAGAGAAGGTGATTGATAGAGAGAGAAATGTGGAAGTTGTGAGCTTGATTGTCTATTGGATGTAGAGAAAAAGGTATGATTATTGTACTTCATTAGAATTGACCAAACAAAGACAGATGCTATCAGACAGTTCACTAGATTGTATATTTTCTATATACACTTGTGTTTTGGACTGTAAGTCCTTGAGGGTGGCATTTACCTTCTTTAGGCAGTGTGCCTGGGCAATGAGCCCACTATTGTTGTTGACTCCTAACAGGGTATGTCCTTTAATAGGGACTATGTACTGTAATGTTGTAATAAGCTCCTAACAGGGCTAAATCTTTTAACACGAATACTATACTCTTAGTACATTATTTGTGGGTGCTAATTTCCATGGGAGTTTTACCTTTAACAAGGTTTCCTCGACAACAAAGGATTATGTTATTGTGTTGGAATTTACTATGTTATTATTTGGATTAAATTTTTGGCTTATAAAGTTTAATGTTTAATAATCTGTCTCACAACTGATTCACCCCCCTCTCAGTTGTGTTGATGAAATGTTATTCCTAACAATTGGTATCAGAGCTACTGGTCCTTAGAGAGAAAGCTTAAGAACTTGAGGTGATCCTGAAGATGGCTTGCTATAGGAAGGATAGTCTGAAACTTGATCTTGGAAACTTTGACAGTTGGAAGAACAAGATGAGAACATATTTAATATGTTTGGGAATCAACTACTAGATGATTACTAAAAGAAAGGAACCGATGAAAACTGAGGATGAACTAGATAAAGCTACTAAAGATGAAAAGAAGTTATTTTTATGTAACATGGTCGCAAGGGAAGCATTGAACAACGCACTTTCTGAAGGCAAATTCACAAAGGTAAAAGATTTAGAATGTGCACATGAAATTTGGACAAGATTGGAAGAATTGTAGGAAGCAGATAAGTTTACAAAGCAGGCAAAGTTACCGAATTCGAAGGCAAAGATGAAAACACTAAAAATGAGAGATGATGAGTACATTAGAGAATATTCATAGAGATTTACTGAAGTTGTTACTGGCATCAAGAACTCTAGAGGTACTTACAGTGAGGAAGAAGTGATTGCAAAGATTCTCAGATACGTGACACCTGTATACAGAACTAAAGTACAAGCTATAGAAGAGATTATACCTTTGACAAAAAACTTCAATAAAGAAATATTGATTATGAAACTAACTACTTTTGAGGCCACAGAACTAGGAGATTCTCTACCTAAAGTTGAGTCAACATTCAAGGTGAGTGTTCATAGAAACAAAAGGACCTTATAAGGAACTGCAAGCACCAGCAATAGTGACTTGAGAGAAGAACTTGGAGAATATGCTGATGAATGGGAAAAGATACAAGAAGAAGAAAGAAAGCTAGATGAAGTTGTGGCCTTGATCGATAGAAGAGAAAAGAGATGTAAGAGTAAATTTGAAGGAAATTTACCTTTGAATTATTTTCATTCAACAAGATAGGTCATTTTGCATCTCAATTTCCTACAAGGGCTCCAAAGCATAAACCTAAGTTTTATAAATTTAAGTATTTAAAGGAAAAGGAATAGTATTATGCTAGTGAAGGTGTTTCTGACGATAAAGCTATTGATTATGATGATATTATATGTATTTCTATTAAGGATGATGAACAGGTATACATGAAGAAAGAACCTTAGTTTCTCATGTTTAAAAGAAATTTGAATGGGTTATAGACAGTAGTTGTTCACATCATAAGCCTGGAGATAAAAATAAGTTTGTTAATTTGAAAATATATGATGCTGGTGTTGTAAGATTTGGTGACAATACTCCTAAGCTTATCATTGGAGTTGGATCTATTTATCTAGATGGAAAAACTAATACTGACATCGTGGTGCTTGTTGATGGACTTAAGCATAATTTTTTGATTTTTGGACAACAAGTGGAGAAAGGTTATCAATTGAAATTCATTGATGGGAAATGTTCTATCAGGAGTAAGTCAGTAGACTTGATCATGTCTGCTACTAAATCTAGAGTTAATCTATTTGAATTAAATACATCTGAGGCTTCTTGTTTTATTGTGAAGTTTGATGACGGTTGGTTATGGCATAGAAGATTTTGTCATGTTAACTTTGATAATATTGTGAAGGCAAGTATGACTAATGCAGTAAGAGATCTACCTAAGATTGTGAAACCATTTGACACTATGTGTAGAGAGTGTGTTATGTAAAAGAAGGCTAGAAGCATTTTTAAAAGAAAATCTTACTCTGTGAAAGGGAAGTTGGATCTAGTACATACAGATCTCTGTGGTCTTACAAGAACAAGATCTTACTACGGTGAAAGGTATTTTATACTTTTTGCTAATGAATTTTCTAAGATGATGTGGGTTACATATTTGAGAGAGAAATATGAGGTATTTGAGAAATTCAAGATATTCAAAGAAAAAGTTGAGAATGAATAAGGCTCGAAGAAAAAATGGTTGAGATCAGAAAGAGGTGGTGAGTTTACTTCAGACTAGTTTAATACTTAATACGAAGAGAATGGAATATAAAGATAGACATCTGCTCCTAGGATACCACAACATAATGGGATAGATGAACAAAGGAACAAAACAATATTAGATGCTGCCAAAATTATGTTGCTCGAAGGAAATGTATCACATGTTCATTGGAGAGAAGTTGTTGGTACTACTATGTACACCTTGAACAAAATTCAGATCAGAGAAGGTAGAAGTAAGAATCCCTATGAATTATGGTTTAATCATAGTCCTACTATATAGTATTTCATAATATTTGGAAGTGAGTGCTATATCAAAAGAGATGATGAGATAGGGAGGTTTGACGCTAGAAGTGATGAAGGTATCTTCCTTGGTTATTCTACTAAGAGAAAATCCTATAAATGTTTTAATCTAAGATTGAGGAAGATAATTGAAATTGATAATGTAAGGATATATGAAAGGTTTTAGATTCAAGACAGAATTTATGTTTGTGGTAAGATAACAGTGTTAGAAACACTGAGAGGGGGGGGTGAATCAGTATTTGTCTATTAATTAATTTTTAGCAACTTAAGCATTAATCAAACATACATAGAATGAAGCTTAACATAACAAATCATAACACATGATATGATTACGGGGAAACCTTGATCAGAGGAAAACCCCGGTGGGAATTAGTACCCACAAATATTGTACTAAGTATAATGAACTTGTGAGAGTTCCTTTGCCCTGTTAAAAATAGTCTTTACAATATGAGTACAATGACCTGGTTAAAGGTCGGACCTTGTTAGGAGTCTTTTACAAAACCCTGTTAGAGGTATATGGCTCACTACCTAGGCTCACTGCCCAATAAGATGAAGGCAACAACCTTCTGAAAGATGATATACACTATATCAAAATGAATTGCTGTGATGACATTGTTGTCTGATCAGTTCCGTGTATGCGCGAATGCTCTTACTCTCTCAAAGAGCTATATCATAAAGTGACTTCATAGTAATATCCCTCTGTATCTTCCTCTTCCATAATAATAGACACTTCTTTCATATCTTTACATTACATACTTATATATGCAAATCCAAATAGGCGCGACCCAAAATAGAACACTAGTCGGCCCTAAAACAAAATATACAATGCTTTTGAACAAGTCGGATTCAAGCATGTTTATTACAATGTTAATTACATTATTACAAACATACAACAAAAGGTTCTTAGCCATTACATCACAAAATAACACACGCTGATCAAATCACTTAGTCAGCTTCCATGCTCTGTCTCCTAGACTACTGGTCTATTGATCTGCTTGTAACTTTGTCGTAATATAGTTTCATACTATGCATGTCTAGATGTAGCATGTAAACATATCATACAACTTATATCTGAACAAGCATAAGATGAATCGATCTCTTGCATGTGCGCTGATGTGCTGATCACTGAGTATCTCTGTTCTACCCTATTTTTCTTACTTAGTCATTTTGTCTTTCATGACAGAAACTAAACATGACTTTGTTGCCATGATGACAACACAAAATGATTCATGCATCCTCAGATAGTCAACTTGCCAAAAATCTCCCCCTTTTTCATTTATGGCAACAAAGGAATGTGGCCAAGTTACTCAAAATGACTTAACACAAAAAGTGACTGTATAACATCATATATATACTTCTTCACATATACACATTCTATATTACTCCCCCTTTGACATTAATGACAAAGGTGTACAAAATATTGTAACTAAGTTTTGTTGTAGGCACCATTGGTGGATACATGTGTCTGTCCATAAAGACTTGTGAAAATGCCTTTTTCAGTCTCCTTACCTATCTGTTCATACTCCTTGTTCATTATTTGTAGGGTCCTTGTCTTAGTTAAGAGATGAGGCTTCACCAGATCTAAAAATATAGCCTTCTCATCATGTGAGCATACTGGAAGAAGAGTATCCAATGTTTCTTCTCTTATCCTCATGTCTTCCTCAATTGCATGTCTTTTCATTATCTCCAACAAGTTCAATAACTGATCCGATATTACTGTCTTGAGTTCAAGAACTGTCTTTTTGAACTTGATCATATGAGATATGATTGTAGAGTGTATCTCAGTCTTATCAATTTATTGATACTTGTCATAGAATTTAGATAGTCTATCTAATCTCCCTTCATTAACAATCATGTTCCTCAACACATTTAGACTAGGTCTAAATCCTACCTCAGGTGGAGCTTGAATATTCTTAGCTTTTCTCTGAGTGTTCCTTGAGGATGGGTGATTTGAAGGTGCCTATTTTCTTCCTCTAGTCTTCTTGCTTGGTGTAGATAGTGGAGATTAATCTAAGTCAATGGTGGTAGAGGTTGCAGAGGTGCTCTCTACTTTCTTCTTCTTCTAGATCTGTTCAGCTTTCTCAAGTTCTTTTTCTATCTTGGCATCTCTTGCTTTTTCAAGATCTTCTTGAGTGACTCCATGAACTTTCAGTATGTTGGATGTTATTCTAGAAGCTTTCCTTTTGTTATCAGCACTGTGTAAGACAATATCCACTTCATTGGTCTTTTCTCTATAGGTGCCCCACCTAGGCTCATTAGGATCTTTGGGTGCTAACAATAGAACTTGCGCATATCCTTCTAGCACATGTTCTTCCACTTCATAACCAAGAGGATGAATCCATTTGGTTCTCAGTTCAACTTCCTCCATGCATGTGCAATTTGTTTCTACCATGAAGCATATTGTATCCTTGTATTTGTCAACTATCTTCTCAGATAGTCTGTACCTGTTCTTCATTTTGATTCTGAATGTCTTTATGTCCATATCCATGGCATCTCTTGCACTGCTTTCTATTGTGACCTTGAGTGATATCTAAGACATTGTGGGTTTTCTCCTGTCTAGGTAGAGGTTTGCAGCCATTCCAACTATATGGAAATACAGGTAGATGATTAAAGATTGAAACCTGAATGTCTTGCTTCTGTCATGTTTGATGATTTGGATGTTGTCAATCAATTGACCGTGCAAGATCTCACATAGGTTGTATTGAGTGTTATCCTTCACCATTCTTATAGCTACTAGGACCGTTGTTGTAGAGACACTGTTCAACCTGCTTGCTTGCTAAAACTTATATCCAAGTATCATTGGCAGAAGTCTTATATCATCTTCTTTGATAGGGTCAACTGTCATTCCGCGCTTGTCACTCCTAGATAGACAAACTTGTTCAATTTGCTTTTTGACATCCTTGCCAGTGGGAAAGAGTGGTCCAGTGTTGGGAAGTCTAGTTAATTCATGAATTAGGTCTATAGTGATATGCACAAGGACCTCAGCAATCCAGTAAAGATCATCAAGTATTCTGCTCAATAAAATCTTTACCCATTCGGGCTCATCAAACTCATGCGCATTAGAATACTTGAAGATAGGGTTATAAATCAAGTGTGCAAATTCATTTTTGAATGTGTAGTCAGGTTTCATCAAGGATGCCATATGAGTAGCTATTTTAACATATTCTATTGTTTCCTTCTTACAGTATATGTACATGCGGATATCTTCCATGTGAACAACGCCTAGCAGGGTTTTGGAGAAAGCCCCTTCCACATCATCCAGTATGGATTTGAATGGATGCCTCTTGAAAACAAACCTTTTCCTCTCTGCTATATCAAACACAACTGGAGTTGCCATACTTACTTGGAATTAGCTTAAGTAGGGTTTCATGAAATTCTGAAATAGCGCGACTGCTAGGGTTCCATTTCAAACTTCTTATTTGTTTGGTCAACTACCAAATCTATTATGCCTTTGTGCCTTGATGTCTAGTGCTCCAATGCTCTCCAAATTCTGTGCTCTTCAAATGAAAGTGTGAAGATGATCGAATACTTTCTTTCTTTTTATATAATCTACCACATTTAATGTTTGCAACTGTATGCAAATTAACCAGTGATTTTGAAACTTTGATCCTGATGCATTTTAGACAATGCGTGAATGCACATAGAAATATAATGTTATTTTAACCATGATTACATAGGCGCATACTCAGAGGTGAGTATACCAACCACGCAGGGGTCCTGAGCTAGAATAGCTCCCCCTAAGACCAAGAAGGTCTATTCAGGCAGAAGTAGAGGGTGCGTCCACTCTGGATGCATCAACTACTTTGACAACATCATTGTCCTTCTTTACTTCAACCCAAATTTTGCTTGAATCTTCATTTTCTTAAACAAACTTAACTTCTCCTTTCTCTTCAAATAGTGATTTTTAAGGTTCATCTTGCTTTTGAGTCTTGTATCTACACAACTTTGAGATATGTCCTGCCTTTCCACATGTGTGAAAAATAATAGGAGGTCTAATGCTTTTGTTCATCATGCCACATTGCTTTGCTGTGTGTCCATTGTAGTTACATATCTGACATGTAGTGTTGTGCGAATTCCTTTGAGGTTGATTTCTCTGATTGTTTTGATTCATTCTTCTTTGATTTTGCTATGACTGAGTTCTGCAATGTATAGCCCTATGACCAAATTTATTACAAGAGAAACAATAACCATTGAAGGG